>JAWPHD010014002.1:0-64245 GCA_037043455.1 Cyrtodaria siliqua
TGTTATTATTAACTGGTCCTTTGGGATCACCAAGCCAATTCTGTGTTGCTTTCTGTGTTGCTTTAAAGTAGAATATCGCTTAAGCCGGTGCAAGGAGGCGTGAGAGGTGTTGCATCTTATAATTACCTCTCATGAACAGACTCAATAAAACCGAGTCTGCTACTTTTCTCTCTTGTTGCTTCCAAGGGATCACATTTTCAGTATTTATTTACATATTTTGAGAATCCAAACTCTATAGGCACAATATAAACGGGGCTTTAACCGGTCAGGCCAAACCCCAAAACTGGAGCGTTGCATTAAGATTAACCAACTCATAATCCATTTTGCGCATAATAAGTCACAGGTATTTTAATAATCCATGAAAAATTCTATAGTTTTAATCGACACATATACTTATATATTATTATATAACCTAAACACCCGGATAGAGTTTTGATAAGCAGTGTTGTAGTGTGATTTTGCCATTATTTGGCGGGTTAGTTTTTTTAATCTATGAAACGTCACAGGAACACTGTCATTTGTAGTTCTTCCAAAATAAAAATTTGCATTCACTTGATACGTTCTGGTGATAAAAATAACGTCTAGTTTTGAATAACTTCACTTCTCAAGTGTTCGGATTTAACTGCGCACGAATCCAGTGTACCTCAGTAGAGAATGCTATTCCTTGGTCTGAAGATACTCCGACGATGTTTCTATTTCTTGCATTCGTAACCTTTGTATAACTAAATACTACCCCATGAGGGCTACCGTAATTTTAAAAACAATTTTGAAAATGGTATTCTCGTAGCACTAACTCGAAATATAAACGTAAATCAAGAACTCCAATCTTGCGTTGTTGCACTGGCTTCTGCCAAGTCAACGATACATGATTTTTGGCTTTCTATGCTTTTATTTTTAAATTCATCCTATACATCATCTCTTTGTGTTTTACTTATATTGTCTATTAATGCTGCATTGTTTGTTAGAGTGTATGGCCTGTTGGGGATTACTTTATGTACACTATCCCGTTTAATTGGGACATCGGTCAACTAAACCCTCACCTGCGTTTTTGTCACTGCCCGTTCAAAGGCGCTAACCCTAACTGTTAGCAAGTTAAGGTTAGAACTACAAGAGGTACGAAGATATGTTATTCACTTCTCCAACTTTTCGACATGTTACGGTATTTCGCCCGCCTAAAATTTAGTAGCGACATTTTTCATAATATTTCCTCTGAAATAGCTGGATGAAGTTGAATGGAACCTGGCCACAAAGCTGTTGCCAGATGTATGTTGTCCATACATTAACATGTAACACGTTAGTATTAGTCATTAGCCATTGACATACGCCGCCACATCGCAACCAATGTTACGTAGAGTTATACTGGGAAATACACAAACTACAATTTCTCAACCGATATAAATGAAGACTAGTCGCGAGATGTCCCTTGTGTGGTGAATTCTCAGATCTGTGTTTCGCCCGTGGCCACTATTACTTATATTAAAATCAAACAGGAAATGTAGCATTCAAGGACAACAGTCATCCAAAAACACGCATGGAAACAAATAACAATTAAAGGGATACAGAACAAGTTAGTAGCGTTTGCATAAGCTTAGCACAATATCGTTTGACGTGATCTTTAACGACAGAAAGACAAGCAGTTAACATTTTGGAGATGTTTGTGGTCATTTAGGCACTAGAATTATTAGTAAAAATATTAGTATAATATTAGTATTAGTAAAAAACTCTATTATCATAGGCCAAAAATGTATTTTTTTCTGTAGCAAAAGAATTTTGAATAAGATCAAAATTGCTTTAGGAATTAATTACTCATTGTCATTGACGCGCTTTAAGCGTCACGTGACCGTGCAATAGTCAATTTTATTAGTAAAACATCAAAACTGTTATATTTTATGATATATATAAAACAATTATTTAATACATTAGGAGTCAATGGATTATAACTATTTATCCTCGGGAGCGTGCCGCTCCGTGCAATAGTACCCTTCTCGGGTCAGTAGTCACACCCTCTGATAACTGACTTCTAAGGAATTAAATAGTTGTATACTAATACGCTATTCCCACTGCCATCTGAGTTGCAATGTGTACCGAAAGCGTTGTCTTCCTTCGTTAAAATATATTGTACTTCATGGATAGTATGACACTTAGTGCAATTGGTTTAAATGGAATATTGCCTTCCCGTCTTATGCTTTGCTCCGAAGGTTAGCACACTTTTTCTATCTCTTTAAAAGAGAAAGATTTTTTTCTCAGTTCTACAAATTAGCTCACGAATAATCTGATTTGCCTATGTGCATAGATCTTGCCATATCAGAGGTTGACCTTTCTTAGTCTGTATGAAACACCGCAATACGAAAGATATTCAATTATTTGAAACGCCCTTAATATACATTAAACACAGGTATATTTTTCTGTATAAACTCTCACATCTTCAGTTTGTATGCCTGAAATGTGACGAGGGCTGGCGTGGCGCAGTCGGTAGCGCGGCGGATTTGTAACCGGTTCAATCCTCCGTGGTGACACTGAGTTCCGTCGGTGTGATCTTAGCCTCGTCCGTCGGATGCGGACGTAAACCGGGTGGTCCAGTGAATCGGTCTATCCTCCGAGCACGTTAAAGAACCATATGAATCTATTCGATAATAAGAGTAGGGCAGGTTCCCGGATTCCTATGTATCCTTCCCCTCTCTCTGGGGCGGCTCTAAATAACCTATACTGTGTTGATGAGCCGTTAAACAACATTCAATTATTAATTTGAAATGACATATTTCTACAGCATTTGATGTAGCTTAGAATTTGTTTAATTAATTATACAAGTAAATTGAACAATTCAACAAATAAATGTCATTATTATGTTAATTGTGTACTTAATGTTTAATCTATTTTGTAAGTTTAGCCATTTTCAAGTCTAAGAATTTTCTTTCTTTTTCTTTCGTTGTTTGTATCCTAGCATCGCCGGATACCCCCATGAGATTTGTTCCGTTACTCTCCACCGGAGTATAACGTAATCAATCAAACGTGGGTTTCGACGATGGTATCCTAGTAGATATGGATATAATATAGGATTTAAAACAGATAGCAGATTTTAAGCATTTTTTCCGTCATTTATGACCATTATTGTTTATCAAGAACATGGAGGTATGGGTAACTCTGAGTAGAATGTATCCTTTTGTTATAGAAAAAATAAGATTTATGTTTTTAATAATGGAACACATATATAAAAGTACATATTTAGCGTATTTTATACTAGACCTCAATGTGAATAATGTGGTAGAAAGATTTAAAAACATTCGGACAGGTAGAACAAATATATATACACTGAACAAAATTGCTAAGTATCAACTTTTGTATCTTTACTAATTTTCTTATTTTAAATATATTCTAGAATAGACATATGATAAGTATTTTGTTTTGACCCATAGTTTGTAAAACATTTATTTTTTGTTTAAATTGTTACATCTTTTGAGAGTTACCCTCCCTTTATATGAAAACATGAAATGTACTGATAAAACACATAACATGAGTCAAAGGTCGCTTAAAGATATAAAATTCTTCAAATTGGTATGAAATTTATGTTTTTTTACATAAAAATTTGACCCATTTATGGCATATTTTCCGTCTATAAAAAAATGAAATATGGATAATCTCAAATTACCTCCCTTCACATTGAATATTGTTTGAAATTCAAGTAACTGTTTTTCAGCATTAACATTAAATATTTTGAAAATTTCTTTTGCAAACGCATTTGTAGTGGTAATGCTAGTAAAACATGATGTCAAAATAATTTTAACTGGCATATTTTAGAATTAGGAACATCGAAAGCTTCACTAATTCGAAGTACTTAATAAAATGTTGTACAAGTGTTATAACTTATTTCTAAGAAAACACATTGACTTAAAAGTTTTAAAATATGTTCATGCAATCAGAGCAGACGATTTACACTCGTTATTTTTCAGTTTAACCGTATCTCTTATCAAGCTCAAAATACACAAAACAATGAGAATATTATTGACATATTCTTAGGTTGATACTTAGCAATTTGGTTTAGTATATGTATCTGCAAGTACCATTTCATTCCAGGATTTTGTCTTCAAAAGGAGAGTGAGGTACGGTGTATTAAAATAAAAAGGACGAGGATTACATTTTTTTTAATAATACAGATTGTGAACGTGTTTAATGGCTTGATTTCTCCTCTTTTCAGTGAATTGGAGAAAATAGTTAGAAACATGTTTCGTCTTCAAATACGTACAATGCAACAACATTTCTGGTGCTGCGACTTACCTATTTTTGTTGTTGATACGTTTGGATTTAAATGTTACCAAAATAGCTTTTAAATCAATTTAAAAAAAAATACCATAAATACATGCTTTCCCAGCCGACGTCTCTAAATTTTCTTTCATTATCAGGGTGACTATATCATATGACCTATGACGTCATTATTGCTAATTATTGAAGAAAATGAGTGTAAACATTCGCCCACATTGAAAGCTTCAGAGTGCGATAAGATTTTTTATTTCTTAACCATTTTTTACCAAAGAAAGCGCATTCGAACGCAAAAAATGTACTCTACCCTGGACTGATATTCTTTTTTTTGTGAAAACTGGTACTTTTCCAAAACACTTTGGAAAACTTCTGAAGTTGCTATTTATTAGAACGTATCATGTTTATACATAGCAGCTTGTTATGAACGTTTATACTTTAAACTTACAGAAATATGTGTGACTGAAATGTGCATACTTGGGCTTAAGTCTAAGAATATTCTCAAGAATGACTGGTGAATTCAAGGTATTCTTAGACTTGAGCTCAAGTACTCACCTTTCCTTCATTAATATTCCCATCACTTTCAAAGATAAACAAACGTATTGATGTTGCAATTTATTAGTATTAATCATATGTATACATAGCAGCTTGTCATGAACATTTATATATGAAACTTATAGAAATATTTGTGATTGAAATTTTCATACTTGGGCTTAAGTCTAAGAATATTCTCAAGAACGGTTGGTGAATTCAAGGCCAGGTCTCTTAATAGAGGTGCTTTCTTGGACAGCTTATACATGCAAAGAAGAAAGCATATACACACGTGGAAAATGTGATAACATATGTCGTGTATTTGATTTCTATTAATATCTTATTGTAGAATGGTCGCTGATATCACCTATGTATTTGCACAGTTGTAAATCATTGAATTAGAACAACACCTGCCAGAATGACTGGTGTATTCTAACTACCAGTTATCGGAAGTTAGAGTATGGCAGATAGATGCAATGGACATGAAACAAAACACATAGAGTATGGTCTCATCTCGTTAGTTGATTTTAACATATCGGTCAATCTCACTAAAATCATATCCTAATTACACGTTGATACTCTCCGCTACCTAAGTAGTGTAGAGTGTCGTAACGTGATAAAGGGTCTGCTTTTAATGAGACTGCATCTCGATGGGCAAAGCCCATCGATATGTTTATATCAACCATCAGAGCACACTCTACCTATTACTTGTTTCCTTTGTAAAATCCCGGTGTGACTATGTTAAGAAACCCTATCAGTTTGCATCTTATCACTAACGTTATACAATGGGAAGCAAAACTGTCACACTGGCACAAACGTATGGTTGTGTGAGAGATGTGTGCCAGATGATAATCGACATGACATACATGAGCATTTGAAGAAGAACTGAGTTCGTGATGTAGTTCTTAAACATTTAAAACATGGTTAGATGTGAGATGTAACGTTTTATTATCGATTGCGTTTAAGTAAAGAAAGAACGATGGCATTGCTTATTAGGGGTTGTTACCGACTTCGTATGTAGTGCGGATTGTCACAACAATGTGTTTTATTTTTCATTTGCTTGACAATGCTGAGTCGGTGTGGGATTGTTGTATCCAGGACCTGGTGTAGGATTGCTGTATCCAGTGCCTGGCAATGACTGGAATATTTTCTGTATCCAAGGCCGGGCATTACTGAAATTATTCTGTATCCAGGGCCTAGCTTAACTGGAATCAATTCTGTATCCAGGGCCTGGCTTAACTGGAGTCAATTCTGTATCCAGGGCCTGACTTACCTGTAATCAATTCTGCTTACAGGGCCTGACATACTGTATCCTGTGGAATCAATTTTGTATCAAGGACCTGGCTTAACTGGACTTATTTTTGTATACATGGCCTGGCATACCTGGACTCATTTTCGTATCCAGGGCCTGGCTTAACTGGAAATAGTTCTGCATTCAGGGCCTGACATAATTGGAATCAAGTATGTATTTAGGGCCTGGCGTAACTGGAATCAATAAAACCATTTTGAGCGGAAACCTTTTTTCTGTTTTCAGTAGCAATGGCATTGACCTTGATCCCAGTGACCCAATTCCAAACGTCCTTTTGAAATAAGCTACCTACACAGCAAGTTATATTCTAATATCTCATTCCTTATTTAAGTTATTCAGCGGAGACCGTTTTTCTTTTGTTTAGTAACAGTGACCTTGACTTTGACCTCAGTGACCCCAATTGCAATCCCAAGCTTCCTTTCCATATAAGGTACCTACACAGTAAGTTTCGTTTCAATATCTCATTCCCAACTATAGTATAGTACTAAAGTTATTGAACGGAAACTAAGAATTCGAGTCTGCCCGTCCGCCCGCACGCATGCCCGCCTGCCCGCACGCCCGCCCGCCAAACGCCATACCCCAATCTAATAATCAGGTTATAACCTGTTTAACCAAGGAACACCTTTATATATGCGTATATCTACCTGTGCAACGAAATAATGTAACATTTATTTAATTTTGCACATGTCTGCCTGAAGGGTAAATGTGCGTGTGTGTTATGATCGCACGGAAGTGGTGTTGGGTCTTTTTTCTGGACGTTGGCCTTACGCTAGCATGTCTAATATGTCGCGAAACAATATTCTTGTGACGTTGATGATGTCAGTAAATCCTTCTGCTTCGTCCTTCGAAGGGTTGTCCGATAATATTGATCCCGGACTCAGGAAGCTGCTATGGGGATTGGACTGTGTAGCAACGTCATTGTTCAGAAAACAACTGTATTTTAGTAAGAATATCGGGACGCAGTCAAGTTGGTATACAGGCATTTTATGGGTCTTCTACTACTTGAATTACGTCAACCTGTGTAGCCAATACTGTAACAGAAATGGGAAGTAACCACTGCGAAGAGTTTGGAATTACGTATCAGTATTCAATCTCTACCCAGAGTACACTCGTTCCTCATTTGACTCTGTCAACGTCAAAGAAAGTATGGCGAACGGTGAGGTCACGTGATTATTCAACAAAGTTATGACGATGTTTATAATATATCCTTTGGCGTGATCTGCAAAGATGAAAAATATAGACCTATATTAAATAATTTCCCTTTTTTTTTTATGAGTTAATTTTTTTAGTAATTTTCTGCTATCGAGCTTCGGTTTGAAATGTTTAAATATGCGTATCGATTGAGGAGAACTAAGTACGTATTAGTTTTGTAGTAAAATAGTCCCGATTAAAACTAAATTGTTTTCGTGCATTATTTCAAATCTTGCAACATCTGCAGATATTCTGAAAATTATATTTACACAATAAATAAATAAGTTTTAGGAAAACATATTCCAATTTAACAGGTTTGACCCAAATCTTGTAATTTAGTTGTTAGCAGAGAGATATAAGTGAGTGCAAGAAACGATAACTCTGCGTGGAGATTGATCAGTAGTAGGGGTAATGTCAAATATTTTCTCAGTATACGAATACATCTGGTTCCAAATCGTTATCGTCACTGATTATTGATGTTAACGGCAATCTTGATTTTTTAAAAGCTCTCGGCGCCCCGATAGTTTTTCTACATAACTTGCATTTGCTCAATAATTAATATTAATTATAATATAAAGGAAATTTGTTTGAATATTACTAACTCTTTGGGTGTACAGCTATACATGTTTCGCGTTTTAGCGCGGTCTGATTTTAAAATAAGCAACACCTCTTCAATCATTACACGGACATTGCTAAACACTGAGATTACCTTCACAGACGCGAATATTTCAATCCAATTGCTATTATATTATTATTAAGTTGTCTTTTTGTTTATAACTATGATAATTTACCAATTCTTCATATCTAACCATGATATTTTTCCAATTTCTCACATTCTAATCATGAAACAACATTATATTTAGTGCTCCATTACACATATTATTTCAGATGTCTAACATTTTCATATTATAACCTTGCCCACAGATACAACACAGATGCCAAAATTAAAAACATGTTCATTTTGTCTCTCGATGACTAGTTCATCTAGTGCTCAAATTTTTCATGATAAATGTGTTTTGATTGTTGACAATTACAAATAAAAAATGTCTAACATCTAAACACTGTTCGTTTATTCCGGGGCTGATAATTAAACATAAAGCCCTGTTTATTCTTATCATATTCATTCCCCTTACTATTCGTAAGTATTCTGACCGGCGTGTGATACTTTGTATCACTGTTGCACTGTTTTCTTGTATCGAATGAATTCGATTCAGAAATCGTCTGTATTCTCCCGCCTCTCTGTAGCATAGATCACGTGTCGATAAGCCGTTCTGCCCGAAGCTAAGCAAATAAAAATGAGATTGAACAGTCTTTGATCTGTTTTTCAGAACTGACTTGATATACAATGTATGTCATCAAAGTGACACCGGTTCATATTATATGGTCTTGTAGTTAGAATTGGAAAGCTATTGCGAGTTACCTAAAAACAACAACAACAACAACAACAACACGTGTTTGTGTGTGTGTTTAATTTAGTCCGTTACAAATAAATGTAATCTCACAATTATGTCTTATTCATGAGCAATGATCTAAACGTTTTACAGAACCATTGCAAAGAATCTGCATCCTCGTTAAATACGCTTTCACTAGTTCCATACAACTTCATATCGCACCGGTCATACTGGCATAATGCTTCGACTGGTCAGTTATCTAAAAACAGTTCACATACATTGTATTATTGCATACTCATTTACGTTCAATGTAAACGGAAATGTCAATATTCGTCCATATCCGATATGCTGTAAAGTCATATTGGGTGTGTAATGTACTTGGAACTTCTCATTTGCATACTCGTTCCTGATTGGTGCAATATATTACGTCAAAGGAAATATTTCAAGTGATGAAAACAAATCATTGTGGAAAATGCCCACGATGTTACGAAATGTTTCAAATAAATGTTTTTAATGAAAAATAAACCTGTTTTTTCCTTTCTAATTATTCATGTTTTTATTTAAACTGCGTATGACATAAAAATGTTATTATATTTGTATTGGGATATATGCACGCGTTCTTCCGCGGATAAATGTTTTCTCTAATCATTCATGTTTTTATCAAAAATGTACGTACGCAGTAAAGAGGTTAATAGATTTGTATTGGGATATATGCACGAAAGATTTGTGCACGAAATATTTTATTTTCGTCAAAAACATTTATTTGAAACAAACATAATTTCGTAACATCGTGGGGAATTTTCCACAATGAAACCAACATACTACGATTTGTTTTCATCACTTGACATATTCCTGTGACGTAATATATGAAATGTACATGAAACTGCACACTGCACCAATCCAGAACGATAATGCAAAACACACAATATAACATACAACACGTCAGATATGGGCGAATATTGATGTTTCCGTTTACACTGAAAGTAAACGGAGTTTGCAAATGCGTATGCAATAAATCCTTGTGCAAATCTAATAGCCTACACTTTTATAACCTGTTAAATGATGAACTGAATATAAAGCTATATTCTCTGAAAATACCCCAGAGAAGACGATTCACTTAACATTTTTTGTCCGTTTTTGAAATAGATATTCCCCCGTAAAACAAGAGCATATGTTAAAACCAAAACGAACTTTTTTTATGTGAAAGATACATATTTGATGAAATATTGACCTTTACTCTCTCCCACCAGTTAAATATTGAAGTCCGTAACTTGTCGGATGTTGACGCAGGGAACGTCATTTAAGTCTCTAGCTGGTCGGGCGTTGACGCAGAGAGAGGGCTAGACATAAATGTCAATCAAAAAACCTTATTTTCTCTTTATTAATTTCACCTGTATCTGGTCAAATGTCACTAGAAAACATCCAATATATGTATATATGTCGATACTGTCGGGTCCAAACTACCGGATATTTATTGACACTGTGCAATAAATGTCAACGAAATAACAATATTTCGTTGGCGTAATATGGTGAACGCACTTTATATTAGCATATTTTACCTTTTGTTCCTTTTATGTAAATTTGATGGTTGTTTTAATTGAGGAAAACGGGGAAAAAACAATGATGTAATAAACATAAATCATACTGAAATTGCGACGTAGTTTGGGCCTATTTATCTAAAAGAAACAGGATATTTGATTTTACACTTTTGTTTTCAGTTATAATAAGAACACGTATTGATAAAAACAAATTTACCTGAGCGATTCCCTCCATAATATAGAGTCTCGCTTACATGATCATAGCTAATGGTAAGGCACTGTGCAATGAATCATTCTACTCCTAACGATTTGCCTGGAAAGTTCGTACAGGCATTTTGTATGTTTTCAACAAACAATGGTAGAGCACATGACGAATTATTTTAACACAATATTGATTTCCCCCCTTTCTTCCTTTATCATTTTATGTTGTTCTTCATATTGAACATAGTTTACATAAGGGGTAATACATGGATACGGGTTTGGGTAGATTTGGGTAAGGATTTGGGTGGATTTGGGTCGATTTGGGTGGATTTGTGTAGATGTTGGTATTTCGTGCCAGGATTTAATTGTACAGAACTTGAATATCGATGAGAATGGAGGTTATTTCTGCTGGCCTATTTACATGTCGGAGATATTTTATAAAAGTGTGTAATTGCCAGAATAATTATGTACATTATGGCAGCATAAAGGTCTAAGTCTAGTCCGCTATATGTACAGTACACACGCGTTATGTACATTCGAAATGTGTACTGTACAGGACAGTACAGACACTTTTAAATTTGCTGCAACTATACAGCGAAGGGAGGAGTTTATGTCAACGGGAGATAAGGGTAGGTTTGGTTGATTTTATTAATGACATTGTGACAAAAAAACACGTGTGTCAATTACAAATATATTCCCAAAGGCTTCACTACCCACCAAAAATATGAGTTTTCTTCATCAAGTTTTATTTGTTCTAACCAAAATGTTTAAAGAAACTAACCCGACAAATAATGCAAAATTACACTACAAACTCTGTCCACGGGTTTATGTGTCATATAATAATGTATACGTGGCATTTAAAAAGTATAGGACTTTTCATGGGTTCTTAAAGGGAATATAGCTCCCAGCCAATAATTTTTATTATTGAGAGTTCTGAAAAACTGTGTCAAGGGTAAAATAATTATCAAAATCGAATGATAAACAAAGACAATATGATTATTTGAAGTCTGTTTTTAAACAGATATGGAAACCGCCATCTGTGACATCACAGTTCTAAATTACCATATATGGAATATTTATAAATATGTTTATTAATTGATTTATAGAGGGAAAATCACAACAAAGGTATGACACACATAAGTAGACTTAGTGTTATAATTCATTATATGACAGTAAAAGATTTGCATTAATTTGCAATGCTTTTCTTTGCTTTAAATGATCTTTACCAATATGCCAATATATGGTAATTTAGATCTATGACGTCATAGTTCTCAAAATGGCGGCTCCTATATCCGTTTTATAACAACCTTTTTCATGTACCCGATTTTCATAATTCTTACAACTTTTCAAAAGTTTTCAGAACTCTCAAGCATACAGATTGTTTGACTGTGTCACTACATTCCCTTTAAAATACCGTCAGAGGTAAAATATCCCCGAATTTATGTTCCTTTTTTCACTATGTGTCATGTTCGATCACATTTCATCATCATACCTGTAATGTTTCAGGTGCTACTTCAGTGTTGGCAAAATCAACCATCGTGGCTCCATCGAAAAACGGAGTGTCTACAACAGAATTCCCAACAACTCTGCAGTTTTGTAGGTGAGTGTGTTCTGGGCCCATTTCTGCATTTTTTTATTCTAATATAAGCCTGGAATGTTCTTTCCTGATGGCCCCAGATAACCTTTTTTTTGTGTTCATTTTCGCCGTAAAATTTAATTCCACTCAATTCAGTAAACTGTTGCTTACATTTAAATCGTATTACAATTCGTATTGTACAATCGGTAATCGTTCCGGAGAATTTTACGTCACAAAAGTAAATTCCCGTCTTTTACGCCGCAACGCAATAATTCACTACTCTCCCATTAAATAAACATTAAAGGTACTGCAGGCGATCTGGAAGCATGATGGGTGTCATTTCAAATAAGAATCTACCATAATAAAGTGGTGTAGATTAGATTCATTTATACAGGTCCAAAATACAATTTTTAGCCAGAACACCTCCTTATAATTAGTGCAGTAAGCTTGTCCTTGATAAGGTTGTGTTTAGAGGTTGCATGTAGTGTGGAAAAGTCATAAGTACTAATAGATGAAACCTGACGCTTATTGCACATTTTATCAAGAAAATGTTTCCTGAAATTTTATTTGACCAAAGTAATCCCAGAGTTGTCATCAGCGTCATCACAATAATATGAAACCTTATCTTTAACGACAGAAAGACAGGAAGTTTAAACAAATCGAAGATGTTTTTGTTGGTGCAGTCACTAGAACAAGAAAAAGGGGGCTTTATAAGGTTGCTTCAGTCATTACGAATCCAGTACATAGTTAGAAGTTTGTTTTGCTTGATGTCATCTACAATAAGTTGTATCTCATTTGCTTCAAATCAGCATATAAAGGTTACACGCAAGGACTGGTCGGCCTTGTGTCAGTATAATAGGACTTGGTAGAGTATCATGTCATGTGTCTACGTCGTGGAATTCCATTGTGGCCACACATAGAACTCCCTTCAAATATATGATTGAATATTGATAAACGCGAGGTTGATATACATACATATTAAATGTGCATCTGCACTAAACTATGACTCATTATCAGTACGATTTAATTATTGTTTATGAAAGAGTTTGGTCTGGAAAACTAAACGACTCGGCCAGTTTTGTTGTATAAATCATTGACAGTAATTCATATGCTGCTTTAAAGCTCTTATACGTTCTTGTTTTATGATAGAAGGACACATTTTTGTTTTAATTATATGAATATCTGTTAGCAATATAATCCCCGTTTAAATTAATATTTATAATTTAGAAACAAAACGCAGCCGAGTCGTCAAGCTTTCCAGAAATAACATGTTCATTAACAATCATTAACTGGAAGGTAAGACGCCAGGGTGTTATTTAATGCGCATGCATGAAACTGAGGCACATTATGCAATTTTTAAAACACCAATTATTCTCCTAGATCGCATCCGTCCCTTTAAAAACATCCATCATGCGAAACTGTTTTTTAGATTTTGACCAGATCATAATAAAATTGTACAATAAAATTGTGATATAATAAGTAAAATGAGAAATGTATGCAAATGATCGTGTGCAGAGACACTATCATACAGTTCTTAACATATCTCTAGCTCTATTTGCCTTTCTAAAGGCATTAACCCGCTAAATAATGGCAAAATTATTACACTACAAAATCATTTATCCAAACCCTATCCAGGTGTTCAGATTATAAAATAGTGTATATATTTATTCACGGGTACTTAAAATACCCGATATTGAATATGTGTAAAATTAATTATGAGTTGGCCGGTTAAAGCCGTTTATATTGTGTCTATCGAGTTCGGATTTTCAATTACGTAAGTTATATATCTATCTAATAGTCAGTAGGTTTAGAAATGGTATATATTTTTTGTAAACCTTGGCTGTTTATGGCGGAATATGGACTTTAAAGTTACGAAAGGTTTGTAATAATTGAGAAACTTGTAAGATAAGAACAATGCAATTAGAAAGTACACTACTGTCCACAAAAACAAAAGCAAAACCAAAATAAGAACAAAAGATAAGGCTAAGGTTAATGATTATCTGCCATTGTAATTTGTTTTATATTGTTACCATGACTTCACCCGTAGGCTGTCTTTGAATTTCAGAAAGCGCAGACACTGGTCTGTGGAAAATAATTTGTTTTCTATTGACAGAATCAGAGTTTTTTTCTTGTTAACGGACGGTTGTATAAAGGACAGTGGAAATGAACAATTGTCTGGATGATTCCGTAAGACTTAAAGTGGTTGCTTGCAATGATATTTGTTGTTTCTATTTTTTACTTTTTTACTTTTTCAGACTTTTTAATTAAATTATTCGGCGATAACGTAAGTAGGCAACCTGCGGTCTTGGAAGTTTTTGAAAATCGTAGAAATATCCAATATAGGACCTTACTGAAATCAAAATGTTGAGTTCACACCTTTTCATCGTTATTCTGTCAATGGTTTAAATATAATCAATGGTTTAAATAAATTATTAAAACATATATTAATTAAAGTGAATAGTTGTGGTATACACCCAAATGCGAGGCCGGCTGTTGAACGTCAACATTTTATAATATATAAAATATATGTTTTGAAGGTTATCCTTTCCAGAATATATTGCCATGCAAAATAGCGTTTCTTTGTGCTCTGATTCGGCCGTTAAAAGGCTCCCCGTGCTATCATCAATCACTTGTGTTGTTGCTAACTAGTCCTTTGGGATCGTCGAACCACCCCCAGTCGATATAGCTTCAAAGTAGAATATCACTCTGGCCGGCGTTAGGGGCATTACCTGCCATGAGCAAACTCAGTAACAACCGAGTCATCTTCTTTCTTGTCTCATTTATGTTCATTGCCTCCTAACGAACCTCAGTATGTAGTTGTATCATTGTTATGTATGAATCGACACCTTTAAGGACTGTACACCTATTACCGAATTATTGACACCAAAGGCAATTGCTATACTATATAATGTCAACATCTTTATCAGTTTCGAGGTTTAAACAAAAAGGCGAAAACAACACTATCTGGGTTTAAACAAAAAGGCGAAAACAACACTATGTATATGTATGTATATCAACCTCGCGTTTATCAATAAGGAAGTGTCGATTCTTACGGATGGCGGGAGGTGTGCAGTAATGGCTCTAATCAGGAAAAGTGGGTGGTCTGCCTCTACCACAAAAAATCGACCGTCATATAGAATCTTATTGGTGTTGACAATGACGTAAAACACCATACAAACAAACAAATCAATCATATTACGACGGTGTCTATTTGCAGGGAGCTCTATGAAACAAATTTATAGTGCTGCCACAATGGAATACCACGACATAGGCACATGCCATGATACTCCACCAAGTCCTATTATACTGACACAAGGCCTATCAGTCCTGGCGTGTAACCTTTGTATGCTGATTGTCAAGCACATTATTGTAGATGACATCAAGCAAAACAAACTTCTAACTATGTACTGGATTCGTAATAACTGAAGCAACCTTACAAAATAACCATTTTCTTGTTCCAGTGACTGCACCAGCACAAACATCTCCGATTTTTTTGTAAACTTCCTGTCTTTCTGTCGTTAAAGATAAGGTCACACATTATTGTGATGACGCTGATGACAACTCTGGGATTACTTTGGTCAAATAAATTTCAGGAAACATTTTCTTGATAAAATGTGCAATAAGCGTCAGTTTTCATCTATTAGTACTTACGACTTTTCCACACTAAATGCAACCTCTACACACAACCTTATCAAAGACAAGCTTACTGTACTAAATATAAAATGTTTAAGCGTGTTTTTTTTCTAACGGCAATCACATAACTGGACTTGCCATTAATTTTGTGAAAGACTTTTGTTCCTATTATATAATATGTTCGCCAGATATGGAACTACTCTTGATATAGACAAATTGTTGGTATCCCAATGGGTACAAAATGTGCACCACTTGTCACAGAATTGTTTTTCTATTGCTATGAAAGAGATGTCGTGTTGTGGATTTCACCAGATACTCACGCAGATACTCACGCAGATGTACTCTCGAAGTCTTTCTTAACCCCCCCCAGCAGATACTCACGCAGATGTACTCTCGAAGTCTTTCATAACCCCCCCCCCCCCCCCCCCCCCCCCCCCCGGTATCTGGATGATATTTGGACCCCCCCGTCCCTCTGATACTGTCGCTTTCTCTTCTTGAGTTGATGAATCCTTTTATTGAAATCGCTTTCTCTTCTTGAGTTGAATCCTTTTATTGAAATCCCCCCCCCCCACCCCCCCACCCCCCCCACCCCCACCCCCCACCATACATGTGATATTTTCAGGAGGGTTATCAGGGAGATTTGACTTTTTTTTCAGGGAGATTTGACAAAATTCAGGGAGGTTTTTATTCTCAAATTTTTAACGCGTACCGGTATATTTTTTTTCGGATATAAACCTTAATAAAGGGGGTAAATCAGCATAAAAACATGATATTTTATACATACAATAGTTGAATACTGTTTATTTCATGTTAGCATAGCATATAATCAAGAATAGCATGTAATTAAACACTTTATATAGACTCTGTCCACTTTTTAACCACTAATTACAACAAGACATGGCTGCTGCCAGCATCACCTTTTAGTTAATGATGATCTTTAATCTGCTTTCATGAACATACCATAAAATAACATCATTTAAATCTGCTAGGGTATATATCTTGAGACTCTGTCCACTTTTTAACCACTAATTACAACAAGACTTGGCTGCTGCCAGCATCACCTTTGTTAATTACCTACCCACTTACAGTCGGTGTATTTCTATCATAATCAATCTCCCATGGACATTACAGATTAGTTGAAATCGTCAACCTTTAATTGTCCTCAATTATAATATTAATCCAATTAATATACCAAATATCAATCGATGCCGAATTCGCTAATTACCACCCCACTTACCGTCGGTGTATTCCTTAATCCTATCATAATCAACCTCCCATGGACATTACAGGTATCGCAGCCACGTGTCATAAACAAACAATCCAATCATTATTTTCACACAATAAACCAATTACCTGACATGCTAATCCTTTTAATTACCCGCCCAGGGGCAATGTTTTCACAGATATAGATAACGGCAAGTGTTTATTCTAGATCATTCGGAAAACTCGGTCTTGATCCAATAAATCATAGCAATTACCCAAAAGGATTCGCAAATAGCGAAATTTTGTAACTCGGCGGAAAATTCCGGGAGAAATGGAGCTCCCGGCGGGAGGCCGGGAGATCCCATGAAATTCCGGGAGAAATTAGCTCCCGGCGGGAGATATCACATGTATGCCCCACCCCCACCCCCCCCACCACGGTATCTGGATGATATTTGGAACATTGAAAATCCGTTATTTTTTTCTATGGCTAATGCCATCTATCAACGGCAATTGAGCAAAACTAATATTCCTGAAACTAATATTCCTGATACTGTCGCTTTCTCTTCTTCAGTTGAATCCTTTTATTGAAATGGAAAAATAATAAGCAAACTCTATGACGAGAGAAATGATTTCAAGTTTGACATTGTTAACTGTCCCCATTTCGACGGAGATGTTTCCCGAGCAACGTTTTATGGAGTGGGGGTGGGTGGGGTGGGGACTCTCAACTTATTATTCGTAGACTGTGTAACTAAAAGTCTAACTCCATCAGGGCTACGGTTACCATAAACTTTAAAAAATCTTTGCAAAATACTGTTAACGTAATATCGACGTCTACCTAAATCCTGAAAAGGATGGACACTTTTAAATTTTTTCTATCGTGCCTTTCACGGTTTATTCTTTTGCTGCTGTGGCTTCTGTCAAGTCACTGAGTACTTGCTGTGTGGACTTTTGTTGTTTTAAATTCCATGTATACACAATCATCTTTGTATTGTACTTGTATTGCCTATTAATTATGCCTAGTACGTTAAATTATATAACCCGGCATGTCCCATTTTATTAGGATGACAAATGGGTAAGAGTGAGACTTGGTGCACCCTAGAACCCGAGCGGCCTTTTTGGCAATGACCGTTACAGGGCGGTACCCCAATGTTGTGTTTGAAGTGTCGTAACTTTGCTTCTATTTCTTCTTGTGATTGTTTGTTCTTATGAGTGCTACTTTTCCTGTTTGACTTTTACACCTATTTTGGTGTGACACCGGTCGGGGATTGAATCCACGATCCCTCAGTTGCGCGACGGAAGCTCCACCACCACGCCACCGTAACGGTTGCAATGACAACAACACAATGTGTAAAAATTAACAATTATTTCAATTCCTGACATTTTGACTTATTACAATGGAATTTGATATATATTTTATATAGGTGCACTGACACAACAATACAAATTTAGAACACTGAATGATTATCCACAGCACTAAAGACTGGCAGTGTCGGAGCCCTATCTTCCTTACAAATCATGAAGAAACCAAATGTGTATTTCAAACAAAGAACAAAGGTTCTAATAAGTACATATTCAAACAATGGCAGTGTCCGAGCCCTGTCTTCCTTACAAATCATGAAGAAACAAAATGTGTGTTTAACCCTTTCGCCGCCAAATTTTAAATGTCTGCTAAAATTTGAATTCAAACCTTTCGGCGATATTTTATATGTAAAGGGGTATGGACAACATTCTTTTATTACTGAGTGGCCAACAGTGTAAACCCTGATCAGCCTGCACATAATGTACAGATTGATCTGGGATTACACTGGTCGTATAAAGCAATGTCTTCGACTGTGGCAGCGAAATGGTTAATACAAAAATCAACGTTTCCAACAAGTACATACTCAAAAAATATAAATTAATTTAAATGGTGAATAAGCGATAATATAATGTTATGGTAACTATAATGTCAATACATTTAATTCGCAAATTATATATCAAAGCGGTTCGTTTCAAATACATGGCTATGAATTCCTTTCTTTTAAGTACGTCATTATGTATATTGTAAAACAATTCTATTTAGGAAAATATCAGTACCCATAAGAATTATGTCGGTTGGACTGTGTTTAGAACGGGTGTTGGTGTGTAGTTCCTTGCTGAGGCATGTGTGATGTTTGCCGGTCGGAATTAACAATCACTTTGAGCACGACGTCTATAAAGCGTTGAGGACGTGGCCGTCAACGTTCCGAGAAAGCAAAATACGATTAAAATAAACTAATCTAATGTAATAAATATATTATTTAATTGCTGGGTTCGATTATAGCGAAATCTATGGCAAGCTGTTTTCACATTTGATCACTATTTAGCGATATCGCCAATTCAGTTACCGATATCAAAAATTCAATTACTGATATCAAAATCTCATTTATCGATATCCAAATTCGTTTAACGATATCGTTAATTCAATTCTTGATATCGTTAAATATCATTTATTACATAACTGTCATAAATTTACATTGAACTATGAATGACGTAATTTTAATATCACACAAAAAAAGTTATATCGTCACTAGTGACGATATAACTTTTTTATATCATCACTAGTGATGATATAACTTTGCCGGAACTACTTTCTTAACATATTTGTTAAAAAACACACTGGTTTAAAGTTAAAATATTTTTTAATTTCTTCTTTTACGTAAAGTTATATAATAAACAGTATAATTAACAGCATTAATTTGATACTGAATTAATGTCACTCGTTTTTTTAACCAAATTACCACTTTTTTCCCTCGTGACATAAATTCAGTATCAAATTTATGCTGTTAATTATTCTCTATATATTTCGATATCGAGAATTAAAATTGTTGATATCGCTAATCAATTTTTGATATCGTTAATTCCATTACCGATATCGAAAAATGATTCAAAAATGAAAAGCAATTATTGATATCAATAATGTAATTGTTGATATCGCTAATTCAATTTTTGATATCGCTAATATAATTATTGTAAGAGTGAACATGGAATTCTCCCTTTTAAAAAAGAAATTGGCCCTGCTTCTAAAGGTTACCAGTCTCGCGCTCAATTCAACATGGCGGGGATCAGCAGCCAACACTGTTGAATTATGGGATTGAAAAGCTATAAGGCGTAATTACCCCATTGCGTGTGCTTCCGTGGTGTATGCGCCTAATAAAAAACGTTTCCCTGCCTTACTAGTGATATAAAAAGAACACTTTTCATTGATTTTTGTTATTATTACCTTGAATTCATCCGAATGATGTATTAAGAACATTTATTAGTGTTTGATATATTTAATTATAATTAACATAGACAGTAAAGCGAAAGTAGAAATGGGGTAAATCTATCCGTGACGTATCAAAATAGAACGTGACGTCATTCAACATATTGGCTTCTTCTTACATGATACTCCTGTTTTTATTGCATATTTATATTGGTGAACGCTCGATCGTTTGATTGATATGTGCTTTAAAAATTTTCGACGGAGAATTTTGTTGTTGTCTCTTTGTCTCCTATATAAAAGGAAGAAGTAAAATCAATGGTGCAATGCCACCTATAATAGGGAGCATTCAGTGTGATTCATGAAGGCTGAATTAGCGAAATCAAGAAATTAAATTTTCATATCGAAAATTGAATTACTGATATCGCAAATACTTTCAGTCTGGATATCGCTCATTCAATTATTGATATCGCTAATACAATTTTTAATATCAGTATTAGAATTCGTGATATCAAAAAATCAATTGGCGATATCCAGAAATGAAAATTAATTGTTGATATCTGAAATTGAATTTGCGATATCACTAATTGAATTAGGGATATCGAAAATAGAATTAGCGATATCTATAACTCAATTATCGATATCGCTACTTCAATTTTTGTGATATCAAAAATATCAAACAATATTTTTTGATATCACTTATTTATTTTTGATATCAGTAATTGAATTTTTGATATCGGTAATTGAATTAGCGATATCGGTAATTGAATTAGGGATATCGCTAAATAGTGATTAAATGTGAAAAGGGCTTGCCATAGAAATCCTTCACTCGATGGTAGGCGCTTGTTCGTGAAAAGAAACACACACACCTACCGCCTCGAAAATAATTTCCCTATAGTGGAACCCATAAGTTAAATAATCTCTATATACTATGTATTTTATTTGAATAATAATAATAAATGTGTATTATCTCATATCACATGAATACGGCTGTATGCGTTTGCTTGATGGGCATCTAAGTAAATGATATATGTAACTCTCTTAAACTCTATAAAGTTATATTAATCATTTAACTGTAAGTATGTGTAACATGTGATGAGGAAACGGAATGTTGTAAGTTTGTTTTCTTTCTTATAAGATTATCAGTATCTTCCAGTAAATAGTTAGCGATAACATAATTATATTTTTTCGAAATTATATAATTAAAAAATGCTTATACACAAATAAATACGTAATTTCACATCTTTTGAGACATATTTTCGAGTCGAACAAAACCAACAATTTTCTGAACTGTTAAACAGTTTTATGCAATTATAGTAGTTAAACGCGCAATTCTATTTTGATCTAGATATAACCGTTAAAAGGAAAATATCCGAATCCGACATTTTGTTTTGCCTATGTTCATGACTACATGAGACGCCTACTGTTTGGGGCGCATGTTTCAGCCTAAAGGTTTTCAGTATATACATGAACAATTTTGACAACGGCCGCATCAACTATATAACATTTGGACTGGAATTTTAAGCGGTAAATAAAAACATCATAGTTTTGAAAATTGGTTTAGAAATACACATCTTACAGCTAAATACATTTTACTATGGCTTTTCCCATATAAACTCCTTGATGTTTGTGGGACAGTAGAACATTATTAAATCTCAAATAACTTCAATTAGCTTAAATATTTTGCGGTACAACTTAATGTGTCTTAATTTAGATTTATCCACACATTCAAACCATTTCTGAAGAATGTGTTTTCTAAATTTTGATGGGGCAGAACTTGTCTGACGAAACAACTTATGCCTGTACACTTCCTTTTTCTCAATCGACTTTCAAAAGTAAGTTACACTTCACAGATATATACTGAAACGCAAAAGAAACGCAACTAGGGAATTTCCGCTATATATTGTATATACTGCACACTTAATTCCACCTAATATTCCAAAGAAATCCTAAGATGTTTTGTAAAAAAAAAGTTGCATTTAATTAGAGAAAGGACACAACAATGATGTTGTAGACGTTTTAATCACACTACACCTTTTAACAAGAAATTCATAAATGTTGAACAATCTTTGAAAAACTGAGCCAGTTCAGTACTGTATTTAACGTAAAGAGTTTGCAAAATTTTGCATCCTAAGTTTGCTCAGATGCTTGAGCCAAACGCGTACTCTGTCAATAATGAAACGTTGAAGGAATACTATTTGCTGTATTATGTGTTGTTTTAGTATTGTTTTCCGAAAGGAAAGGTCTTACGTAGCCATGTACCATTCGATTAACAGCAGCATATTGTACTTCCACTATATAGCAGAAATTCCCGAGTTGCGTTTCTTTTGCGTTTCAGTATATAAACATTTTTCTCAATAGTTAAACTGTGTCTGAAAAGTTAAGAAAAGAAAACCTTTGGCAAAAACAAACGCCTCTAACAATAGTTTTTCCATGCTTGTATGGGTACCCGTAAGCTTTTTGAGCATGCGTCAGAACAATACAACTGATATATATTATAGGTTATTGAATTTGTATGGCTAAATATTACTTGGAACTCGTTGTTTTGGCGCAGGACGACTCGCAACTCGCAAGCTCGTCGTCCTTTGCCAAAACAACTCGCCAAAACAACGAGTTCCAAGTAATATTTAGCCATACAAATTCAATAACCTTTTTTATTGTATACTTTCATATTGTTTTCGATCAATGTTAATTGTATGACTATTACTTTTCATTGTATTTGTGTTCTTTTTATAGCTTTTGAATGAATTCCTATCTTGTCATTCAGTTTCATTTTGTGTGGATGATTATTTTGCGCGAAAATGACGTCGACGTCGGATGAATCAAGCGATTTTCTAAAGTTTGTTTACCATTCGATAACGTTAAAAACAGTGGGTGAGTGACCATTTCAATTATTTTATCAATTTCTGCCCTAAAAGGTTGAAAAAAACAACACGTATTTTGTTGTTGACGCAATAGGAAGGATTCCGTTATTTTATTTGGAAGTAGTTCCTTATTTCTATTTCGCGGTTCTTAGCAAGCACGAGAAAAAGTTCCGGTGCAATATCAATGTGTGCAATATCGTAGAATATTGCACACTTAGCTCAATGTAAACTAAACGGGACAATATGTAAGTATACAATAATACTTAATGTCTTGCTACACATTTCTTTGCCAATGACCGTCCCAAGGCGGTGCCACTATTGCAAGCCCTTTATATTTTCCCTCATACATGTTTGTTTTGAATGCGTTTTCCTGGCTGACTATGTTCTTGAAGAATATAAATTCCCTGTATGACTTTAACCTGCTACATATATAAATGGACTGTTCTTGATTTGAACTGATGAGCAGTCGGAGTTACTCGCAGGCTGATCTGGGTTTACAATGGACGCAAAGGCTATAATAGTCGCCCATAGCCTGCTAAGGGTTAAGATCTACTTGTACAACAAAATGAATTTAGAAACTGATTTTATCCCATGTCTACTCGTTCTAAATATAGTCGTTGCTATCCGACCTGACACCAGTATCACACAGAAAGCGCAAAGCAGTAAATTAAAAGTTCGCATTACAAACGATATAAATTGGTAGGCCCCTAAACCATATTTGCTTTATTGAGAATACTAGTCAACATTTGTGATGTACCCTAAACTTATAACTTAGTAAGATTGGTAAATATTACCCTTATAAGCACATACATAATATATTAATATACGGTTTGACATATAACATACACTCTATTAAGTAAAATGACATTAATGGTTACAAAGGAACAGTAGAATCAGAACACATATAATATGTATGCGAGGCGTAACGCGTTTACTCTTCAGAATGGCGAGACGGTGTACGGAGTAACAGAACATGCATAGGTCAACAGGAAGTGTCGCACACACAGAATGGCGAGACGGTGTACGGAGTAACAGAAAATGCAAAGGTCAACAGGAAGTGTCGCACACACAGAAAGCGGCTATTATTAAACACGCTATTGCCTGCATTCTCCGGGTAGGAGTTCTAAAATAAAAACTTTGATCTATAATAACATCAAATATTCCTCATATGGTCACGAAGGGTAGATTGATTAAAGTGCGCCTTAACTTTTAAGATGTACTTTTATTTACACTGTCTTGTGAATTTTGGCGCTGAAGTCAGGCTAATAGAGAGGTTGTGTACATATAAAATCGATTTAAACTACCCAGTAGGTCATATTGCCTACTCATCGTTCCAAATCGGTAACCATGTCTTCACTACTCTTTGTGTTGTGCATTGTCCATTTCATTGTATATTTAATTTGCTTTTAGATGGTTATACAGTGCGGACCTACGGTGCCATTGCGTATGAGTGCTGTGGTTTCTATATATTTATATATGATTACGGTTGGTAGTTCTACTACCATGTTAATATTTGACATTGGCAGCATTGTAGCATACACTTAGTATATACTTTATAGCATTTACTATTGTGATGACAGTATGGTTAGCATGGGCTTTTGATTCCCTTTAGAACCTGGTTTAAACCCTCCAGCTTATCACTTTTTTCAAGCCTTTTATGTGTTCTGTGTCCCGTATTTTACTTCTAAATAAATATTAAGCCATGTAATTGTTGTTGTTTATGAATGCATGTGTTTTCGTTGACTGCGTTTCCGATTCAGCTTTTGTATCTACCTTTATAGAATTTCAAGTACAACAGTAAAACACTCGGTATGACAGCATGACTACATTGAACACAAGTACAACGCACATTTAACAGTTCTGATTTGAAGATGTACATTTAACTACACGAAGTAATAAACCGTCACTGTGTAGAGGTTACGATCACTATCTTGAAGAGTTGTCTTCTCATTTTAAAACATGCTTTAAAATCCTTTTGTTTGCCATATTGTTTTTAAATTAACCAATTTCAGAAAATAAAATATTTTTGAATAAAAGAATTACAATAAAGGTGTTGATATGAGTAATTAATATAAAGTATACACTAATTTGTTTCTCACTTTGTTAACAATACACTTACATAATAGGTTATACTTATCTAAATAAATATAATTTCGGTCGATTTAATAATAAGTGTTCATATGTATTTGAGTTATTTTCATAGGGGGTATTTGAAACGAACAGAATGATTTTTATTGAAACGACGTTATTTTCATTGACAGTATTTTCAAACGGACAGTATGATTTTGTTTATTTTTTTACAAATGAATTAATTATAAGGAATATATGTTAAATAGTTTCGTATGGTTTGATCTATCATGTCATCGTGACAGTTTAAGCATTTACAACACAGTATTAACTGTTTGACACAACCCCTACAAAAAAAGTTAAACTATTTATTCAGATAGAAAACTAATGATATTTCGATATTTTTGTTATTTTATTAAAATTATGATACAATTAATATTATTAAACAAAAACACTGCCAGCCTTTGTGGTTTGATTGAGCATATAATTAACATATAATTAACAATAATGCACCAAGCATATCGATACGGTACGTAAAACAAAACAGTTGGGCAAATATAATGTACATGTACAATACAAATAGTCTTGATCATCTCCGACGCTTGATTGTAAATACAAACGTCTATATCTTTTGTGCAGAAACGTTTTTTAAATCGGAAACACGTGTCTGTATTTATTTTATTATTATAGTATTTTTGACCATCCACATTCAGTTCGTCGATATAATGATGGTTTGCCTCTTCGTTTATTTATTAAATTATTGTCTTTCTGCCGTTCTGTATATCTCGAATAGAAGGTGTGTCTGTATCAGCCAATCAGAAACGATACCAAAATCTCGTTAAAATGGCTATTATCGCATCAAAATTCTTTTTAGAAAAAAAGGTTCTTGACGTTTGTCTTGAACACAAGCAAGCGTCGCAGATGATCTACACTACAAACCGATTGCTATGGTTATTTCCACCTTAACCGGCGTGAAAACTATTTTTGTTAGTGTTTTAAAAAGTTAAAACTTCCTTCTTTTTCTCGTAGTCTGATGTCTAAGAAATGACGTTCAATATTTAGAAAATAGTAAAACTAGGACAACTTCTAAAATCGTGACAATATATCAATAGCACTGGTTTCAACACTTTATATATAAGATATAATATGTGCTTTTGAGTTGTTCTTTCAATTCTTTAACTGTGTCCGCACAGCCCTTTGAATGAAAAGCATTGGTTTGACAAGAAGAAATCAAATGTTAGTATGAATCAGATTTATATAAAAGAAAATATCATAATATTATGCACACGGTTGAAATGTCAATTACTGTCGCCTCAAACAATTACATTTCATAGTTCCATGTTGTTCCACATACCAAGTCTTTAAAAACGCCTACTGATATTCGTTTGTTACATTTAGTAGAGCGATTCATTACCAACAGAGGCAGCCATTGTCTTTGACTAGAGCACGTGTAGACGCATATGTTGCGTCAATTTATTTGTGTTAACACAGATTTTGAGCACTTGACACAAGTTCTGTTTAAATCTGTTCTCTCCATTCAACTGGAATGTTCACTAAATCTACCATATTGCACATGAGTTTAATAGTAACACGTAAATTGTGTTAAATGTGTAATCTGGCGTCAACTTTTATTCATAAATTACCAATTAAACGATGTTCACTAATCACGTGACCATTTATTTTGACTAGACGGTGTCACGTGATACAGACGACACGTCAAGCGTCAAGCGACACGGACTGTACATGAACACTTAACACATTCTGATTCTTATGTGGTCAGAATATGCGCAGGAATTCTATTGAAACATTATGCAAATCACGTTCACACTCCTCTCCTTCTTACTCTTCATTCTTTTACCTTGTGTCATGACACATAGACATTGAGTTGACCCCAAGTGAGTCCAAACCTATTTGACAGTTTTCACGATTCGAGCTAAACTGGGCTTCTCTCATTCGCTTCTTTTGTTTCATTCTCCTATTTTGAAACCATATTTTCACTTGCGTCTCGTTTAAGCCTAATGTTGCAGCGATCTCTATCCGTCGGGCCCTTGTAAGGTATTTGTTAAAATGGAACTCCTTTTCTAACTCGGTAAGTTGTTTGTTTGTAAAGTTGGTCCTACCCATGTTCGAGCCCGCACCAGGCTGTGTCTGAGTTGTGTAGCCGAAATCAGACGTCTTTGTTACTGGGGATGCGCCGGCTGAAAATAGAAATAAACGTGGTCAAAATCCATCCATCTTACAACCTATCTCATGTAAGACGTTTCACTTTACAGTGAACTTAAGGTAGTACCCCTGCTGTCATTTTAAAACTGTTTTATGATATGATTCATATTCATTGTATTTTCGCCCATTGTTATTTAACATTTTATTGATGTGCGTTTGTGTCGTGTTAAGCCTGTATAAATGATAATTGAATGTGCATGAACATTTATTTATTTGTACACCCTCACTCCAGTGACGTTTTAAGTTTTTAATATCAGTTTTCCAAGGTGACAAAGTCGAAATGCCTAATACTAAATTGCAGAATCTATTTGATGATAGTATACCCATCCATTCTATGCTTGTATACCTTGTGTACTTTGCCTGAAACACTTTATGACGAAATATTATCAAAAAAAGAGTATGATAATGGACCTTTGGAAACGACCGAGCACGACACATACGAAATATTGCAGTCTCGGTTTGATTGAGACTGTTCATGAGCGGTAGTGACATATGCTAGCTACCGCTCATGCCCTCTAGCCCCGGGTTGAGTAGAACTCAATATTCATAAAATCAATAGTACACAATTTTAACCATCCCGAAGATGGCATGCATATGGCAATTTTTTTTTCCAAATTATAAAACACGGATATTGTTACAAAGTATTATTAGTTGAATACATATACAGCCTCTTTCCTTTCTTTGCAGTAGACCTATATATACATCGATGACATTTGCCATTTAAATGGACGTGATGTCCATATCCATAAATGCGACACAAAACAGAGTTTGCGGTAACAAGTTATTGTGTATTCATGTTTCGATGGTAACTCTTACAACGACGTTGACACTTGCAACACCATGGCCCACCCAAAACGCAATAATTAACATTTCTTGTAAAACATGAAACAAGAGTCGTAAAGTCTATTGTGTGTAAAATTTAATGTGCATCGTTGGATTTTAGAGGATAAGTTTTTGCTTGTTTTTTGTACATGGTTGGCATTTATTAGCGAATACCTCATGAGTGTCAACGCATATTTGACAATTAAAATCAATTAATTAATTCATTCAATTTATAGCATTGATTACGCAGCTACTGACGTTTTGCACTGACTAAGTATATTTCGGACTACATTGTAAAGTAAGTAAATCGTTTATTAACGTGACATGTGTATATACAATATACATGCAAGTACAAACAAGCATATATTAAACAATAGTTCAGAATATCAAACACCGGTCCACTGGGCCTATAAGTCACCGTGCCCATTACAAAAGATGTATCAAACTATCAAGTTCCAGTTCAAACAAATTATAATAAGCATGGTCTGACAATTTTCTGGTGAGTATCAATATAAAAAATTATGTATAACACTTGTAATTACCCAAATTGTCAAAAATAGTTCGGCTATACGACTAAACCCGCACTTAAACCTATGCTTAAAAGGAAAAAAACAATCTTGAGTTTCTTTACAAAACACGCTGTGTCCCGTCTTTTTTCTACAGCAAATATTTAAATATGGTAGTACAAATAGTATATTTAAACATATTGAAGTATAACGAAGAACAACTGCAAACTTCAAGTAGTACCTCGTATTTAATTATAATTACATTAAAAATCTGGATAAATATAGAGTTTTAAATTTATTTCGGGGATATTTCTGAATCGAATTAAAGGGAAAAAACTCTGTAAGTATTATGCATCCGTTCAGATTAATACATAAAATAAATCAAAACATATGCTTTAAACTAATTGAATTGACACTTTTTAAAGACGGTTGTCCTGTTAGCTAAACTCCCTCCGCCACAACAACGGTGTCTTTTATCCAGTGTAATTCAAGTAAAATAAACTTTTAAATGCATATTAAAATAAACAATACAACTAAAAACTATTAATTACGCATGGCTTAATTTAAAAGGTGTCTCCGCGGTATTCCCGGCGACTCCGTTATTGACAGCCTGGGACAATTAATCATGCGCGTGTACGCCAGTTCAAACATCAAACAGAGTTTGCAGAGTCATTAACATTATTAATGTCCTTCTTTTTTAATCCTAATGTTTTAAATATTCAGTAGAGTATACATTCTTGACGGTATATACATAATTAAGTTTATGAATGTGACGATTACTACGCATTAGTTTAATTGCCAAATACAGCTTGCTTGCTTGCTTACTGCC
The DNA here is from genome assembly GCA_037043455.1 of Cyrtodaria siliqua. Classification (NCBI taxonomy): domain Eukaryota; kingdom Metazoa; phylum Mollusca; class Bivalvia; order Adapedonta; family Hiatellidae; genus Cyrtodaria; species Cyrtodaria siliqua. The sequence goes on from JAWPHD010014002.1 coordinate 29,356, forward strand.
AGTGATTTAAATAGTGGGATTTTAAAATTGCTAGAAGGGATGATGTCTTATAACGGCAAATCAGTGTCGACCATGAACTCATTACATTTTCCGAGAATGAGCCAAAGGTCATTTCTCGCCATTAGTCGGAAATGATCCAACGATCGTTTCTCATCCTTAGCCGAGAATGACCCAACGATCGTTTCTCGCCGTTAGCCGGGAATGATCCAACCATCAGTTCTCACTATTAGGGAATTACCCAACCATCCTTTCTCACGTATATGTTTTATTGTAGTCAAACATGCCCAACAGACAACCTGCATTCAGAGTCCACCGTATCATGTTTGAAATGCATTGGTTTAATTTATACGCATTAGTTTAATTGCAAAATAAAGCTTGCTTGCTTGCTTTTAATATTGCTAGTGATTTACATGGTGTGATTGGGATTTTAAAATTGCTAGAAGGGATGAAGTCTTATAACGGCAAATCAGTGACGATCATGAACTCATTACATTAGCCGGGAATGATCCAACGAACGTGTGAATGATCCAACGATCGTTTCCCGCCATTAGCCGAGAATGATCCAAAGATCGTTTCTCGCCATTAACCGAGAATGATCCAACGATCGTTTTCTCGCCAATAGCCGACAATGATCCAACGATCGTTTCTGGCCAATGACCGAAAATGATCCAGCGACCCTTTCTCGCCATTAGTCGGGAATGACACGACCACCCTTTCTCACGTATATGTATTGTATTATAGCCTGACCAAGAGACTACCTGCACTAAGATATCACCGTTTTATTTTTGAAATGTATTGGTTTAATTTAAAACATAACTAAATAAATAGACAAATTGTATTAAGAGACCCATTTTCCTCTTCCGTTTAATGGTCTCTTAATACAAATAAGTATTAAAGTCGAACTGGAATTGCAGCTTTCACAGAACACAGTACACCTAAAAACACGCAAAAGGACAAACAAGAATGGCAAAGTTAACAAAGAATAAAGGCATATGACGTCACAACATTAAAAGGGTTGACAATAGGGCTACCGCCTTGGAACGATCAGTGGCAAAAAAGTCCGCTGGAGGTTTAAACCAGGTTCTAAGGTGCACCAAACCTCACACTTACCCTACTGTCATCCCCGCCATGAACTATTCTCTAACTAACAAGGTAGTATTAGTAGGCAATATAAGTAAAACACAAAGATCCTCGGCTATATATAAATACAGAAAAACAATAGCCTAGAAAGCCACACAGAAGGTACTCAATGACTTGGTAGAAGCCAGAGCAACAAGAGAATAAACCATTGAGGGCACGACAAGACAGGATTGCAGACAAACATCAAACGTCACCGTCCTTTGGGGGCTTTAGGTAGACGTCATCATAGGGTCCACAGTCTGTCCGGTCATCGCACACTTAAAGAGGAAAGCATAGTGGCGAGCTGTAAATGGGTCCACCACCAAGCATGCAGTGCGTTCATGAACTCATTACATGGCATGATCCAATGGTCGTTTCTCGCCATTAGCCGGGAATGATCCAACGATGTCTAAACATGCCCAACCGACTACCTGCATTCATAGATCTCCGTTTCATTTTTAAAATGTATTGGTTTTATTTAAAATGTAACTAAACTAATCAACCAACTGTATTAAGAGAAATATTTTACTCTTCGTTTAATGATCTGCGGTGACATTGCGTTTGGGTGCTATGATTTCTATTGGACTATTCTTCTCATTTTCTCCAAGTACAAGTCAAGTTTGACTAATACATAGTCTTGGTATAGTATATAACCATTTTTGTTTGTATTAGTACACACATTTTGCTCTTTCTTTTAGCGGTCTCATTACTAGTACCAACGGGGTAAAAAACAAACACCATACGAATATTTCAACAAACTGTACTACGTTTTTTAAGCACAACATTAGTGTTAGTCTGAATAGTACATTCTAATACTTGTGTTTCGATTGTTATCAATGTTAGAGACTAATATTTCGCCATATTTAGTTCTTTGGTAAGGAGTTTTAAATAGGATGTATAGCTAAATTAAGTTTATTTATAACATTTCGTATTGCATCGTTTTCATTTCTAAAGCGTTAAAGCATCCCCATATTTAAGAAGTACCAGGATACGATAGACTTGTACAAGGATACGATGGACTTGCTAATTTCCCAATTCATCAAACATCGTCCGGAAAATTTCCAGTTTCTTCGGGAACTTCCACCTTGTTAGAGCATGCGGTATCAATCAAGTTCACACCTAACTCTTGCCGATGATTGGTTAACATGTGAAATGGTGAGATGGAATTAAATTCTCCTGCAAGATTAATCGAGTGTCTACCCAAATTTTCTGGCTTTTGTGTCTTTTACGAATAAAGGTCCAATGCTATTAAGTAAGCGCCTAATCATTCAAGAGAAAACAACGATGAGATGGTAAATAGGACGAGTGAATATATTATCTTATACTAATGAATACAGACCTTTAATTCAAAAGAACGAAGCTAAGCTTCCTAAATACTGAAGTTGCTTTAACATATATAGAATTAATTTGAAAGAAATGCCTTTTCTGATAAAGATCTTACATATAATATATCTTGAGATGAGATTTGCAAGATACTGAAAAGCAAAATATTTGAAAACAGTTTGTTCACATCGTTGATATATAATTGATACTTTTTGTCGACATGTTAAAACGGTAAAAAAAATAATTAAGACTAACACAGGCTATTTTGGGATAAAGTATATATAAAAGTCGAACAAGAAAAGTTGCATTCACAGAACTAAGTCAACCAATTATACTATGCATACACGATAAACAACACTAACACAGAAAAAGCAAAGTATGCGACACCACAAACATAAAAGGGTTATCAAGAGAGGTACCGCCTTGGAACGGTCAGTGACACAAATGCCGCTGGGTGTTAAAACTACGTTACTACGGATTGACGACTGAATCGAACAAACACAGGCTACCATGCGATGTGAGTAGCTTTGTCAACTACTACTCCTGCCCAGACTGACGATCTAACCGAATCTGCCGCGTTAACTTTAAAGTATTCATTAATACCTTTGGACTTCCTGTATGTTATCTACTGCTTGAACTTGCCGAATTTGATTTTAAACATATTTAATTAATACTCCTTTAATAGTGTCAAATTTAAAAGAACAAAAAGGAAACAACATGATGGTGTTTTTATAAAGCGTAAATGTAGTTCATATGCGTGCACACGTCAAGCGTTAATGCCTTTCGGCATATGCGTGCTCACGCCAAGCTAATGCAGTTCGGTGTTTGCGTGCACACCAAGCGTAAATGCAGTTCGGTATATGCGTATATAAGCCAAGCGCTAATGCAGTTCGGCATATGCATGCACACGCCAAGCGTTAATGCATTTATGTATATTCGTGCATGTGCTAATGCAGTTTACCCACGCGGTAATGCAGTTATTTATAATATTCGAACACACACGCAAACACTAGTTTTTGCTTAAAATATAGTGCTAAAATACGCATTATCGTCGCAGGTATGATGCACGTACATGTTGTGATCACAAAACAATGATATTATACCAATAAAGAGTCTACATTTCAAAATGGCCTAATATAACTTAACTGGATCTAAACATATGTAAAAGTCCTTAACATTAATTGATATTTTTTTTTAGAACTGTCTGCACTTAATTTTAAAACCTCATACTGTATAATTATAACTACCTCCGTATTGTTACATCATAAATATCTACATAAGACATGTTTGCATCCATATGTTTGGCGACTGATTATTTATTTGATAATTAGTGACTTGAATATATTAACATTATTAACGGTTATATCTTCAAGTATAATTATTATAGAATATAAATCATCGAATATGTGTCAAGGTAAGATGTTCCATCTTCTTTGTGTTCTCTTTCCTTTCTTAATGGAATAGAGAAAAACGATATAGTAGGACCCGAAAATTATGATTCTTAACCGTGGAGATCAATTGTATAAGACGAATATTAAATTGAAACGCCTGAGGGAAAATAACGCGACATATTCTCATAAAATATTTACGCCTGTGATCAGAAACAGTGTCTAGAGTCGTACATGGAATATTTTGCCACTTTAAGTGATTAATAGGCAGTTTGACTTTTTTGGTTTCTTTTGATTACATAGTAAATCTTCAATATTGTCAAAGACTTAATTTAAATCATAGTTTTATCATCTTAATGTGATGCGAGCTTTTTATTGTGTCTGGGTCTTATTACACGGAATTAATACAATTAATAAAATAAACACAAAAAACAACAACAATAAACGATTTCCAGTTACTAGTATCTCACGTTTACTTTTCATGTTGATATCTTTGTTTTTGGTTTTCGGTTTTGGAATAAAACATTACTAGTTGATTTCTCCTAATTGGTTTCAATACAACCGACTCTGCAGTTTGATGTTGGTATACCCAGATAATGTACTACAAACTTCCATTGAAATACATACTGAAAAAGGGATCCCTTGGAAGAAGGACCAGTACGTAATAACACTACTGATTTGTAGTCGGGGCAACTTACTTTTACGGCCGCCACACAGCACTAAACAAACGCTAGTGTGAATGATAATAAATACTGAAAAGGGAATCCCTTGAAAGGAACAAACACAAACAAGAGATAAAAATAGCGGAATCGGTTTTATTGAGTCTGTTCATGAGAGGTAATGTAGAGTGCAACACCTCTCACGCCTCCTATCAACGACTTAAGCGATAACCTCAAAGAAATATAAAAAGATCGGACAGGGAAAGTAGCATTCAAGGAGGACAGTCAACCACGCAAACAGACAAACAAGAAGGCAAAAGTAATAATAAATGCAAACGACATCACAAACACAAAAGGGTTGACAATAGCCTTGGAAGCCACACGGATTGGGCTTGATGATCTTATTCCTCAAGAGTGTAAACCATCAAAACCATCAAAACCGTAAACTAATCATCTTTTTAAATTTGACAAAAGCAGGTATACAAGTCGACAGGACATTTACAGTCAACCAACATTGCACATTCAAACAAACCAAACGTACAAGGACACATAGAAGCAGAGAATGCGATCCCACAGACATGAAAGTGTTGGCAATAGAAGTTTGGCATTGAAACGATCAGCTGCAAAAACGCCGCTGGGGGTTTCAACCAGGTTTAAGGGTGCACCAAATCTGCCTCTTATCCTATTGTCGTCTCAATTAAACGGGAAAGTTATTCAGGTTTGTAAGCATATTGATCAAGATGTAAACATATATTCTTACTAATGCGCCAAACGCCACCGGACGTAAATAAAGTAAACATGTGCGTGACCTAAAATGAAACATCAAGCTCATGCGACATGCATACATAACACAGTGCACCCACAAACAACACTAAATGCGTAACGAAGCATGTCCGTGACATACCATGGGACATACAAACACTAAAATACTAAGCGTATAACGTTGTATTACTTGCTTGTTTATGATACAGTAAATCTGACCATCAGTTGAAATAAAACCTTACCCATTGAACACTGAACTCGACTGTAACGTGGCAGCCGAACAAATCGATAAGAACAATTGGTGACCAAATACACTAGTTACAAGAAACCAATTAATTAAAGTGACTATAGATCCGCTTGTGACGCGCTTGTGACAAAATATTTGTCAATACCTATCAAAACGTCGAGAAACACGGATATCTATTAAAAGTAAATATATATATAAAAAAGATACATAACCACGACGTATAATTTAAAGAAAAGTAAGAAAAAGGAAAAAAGAAATAGAAAGCAGGTCATTATGAACACAAGATAGTTGACAGTAAAACACCAATTAACAAGTCAATACTATCCTACGAAATACATCAACTGAATGTGATTAATGGCTACCGATCAATTTATGAATAGGACCTACACGTACATGGATGGCCATCAAACAAAAGTCACCAGAAAGTATACACACCACATACATATATTTAACAGACACTGAAAGTGGGATCGCTCGGAAGCAGCACACACAAACACGATTGAAAAGTAGTAAGCCATCTTCGGGATGGTTAATATTATGTACTACTGAATTTATGTATATTGAGTTCTGCTCAACCCGGGGCTAGAGGGCGTGAGCGGTAGCATCCTAGCCCTGGTAAGCGGTTTAACGATAGACATAAAGAGCTTAATGATCCCAAAGGACCAGCATGTCCGCTTTTGGTAACACTAGCGACTATCATCAACACATAAACTCATTTGGGTCGCTTCTGAAAAAAAAACGCGGTATTGAAAACGCAGGTGTCAATGAAACAAAATACACCAACAGGCATACTCATTGCATCAACTGATTTGACTTGCTTGTAGCCATATAACAGCTTTCACACACGTGGGGGAACATTATACGTAAATACATTCACCACAAACAACCTATTGGGCCCGCTCCTGGGTAAATAGCAACACTTTTTTAAAAATGAAGGCGATTACAAAAGCGGAACAAAATCCGCGTATTAAACTGTCTAGCAACATCGGTGAAGAACGCGGGAAAAAAACCAACAAACCGACTCATTCCACAAACTGATTTGGCTCGCTTGTAGTAATATAACAGCTTATTAAAGCGCCATGACACGTGGTTGATGCATCACCATCGCACATTGGACAATTCCTTCCGTCCTGATGATGGTGCTACTTTGTTTACTATCCGTTCTAAGCCAATATGCTGTTTAATTATGGCGACCATAGGAAGCGTATGACGTGTATGACACTCTTGTTTTAGCGTTTGATGGATCGCTTTGTTGCTTATTACTTTAGCCATTGGCTTATAGATGTGTATCACTGCTTCTCCTGGCATTAATGATGAAGTCTTCTGCTGAAACTACTGCTGAAGTTGTTCATTGCACAACCAGAGGAGTCTTTAATAAACTATTTAGTTGGAATCCTTAGGGAGCTGCTTGTTTTTTGTTTTTTCAGAAGAGTTTAGTACTTCTTTGATTTTATGAGTACGACACACTTATTTATCGAAAGTTGAATGCATCGGAACGACATAGAAATAGCCGCCGTAAAATGCACACACCTTTTTAAATAACTCGATGTTGCTAGGTAAACAAGCATTTGTGCAAATAACCATATTATATATATATATTATTTTTTTTAAAATTGGAAAGCCAATAAATGTTGTAGTGGTTAGTGGGAAACAGTGTCAAAGGTTATTTGAAGAGAGGCGTCTTTTCAGTTTTAATTAAGTTGTTATCTTTTCTTTTTTAACGTTTTGTTTAAAAGGGATATTGGATGATTTATGATTAAAAGCATAGCAAATCTAAGGCAAAAAATCATTCTTATTACTGGTAGTAGTTATATAAAACATAACTAAGCAATTAATGTATATACAATCAACGCAGTTTTATACACATTATAGTAAGCGTTACAAAACAGAAGATTGTAGTTATATCCAACATTTACATAAGCACAGCACTAAATGAGTCTTGAATTTCTTTGAACATTGCTCTCATTTAATATAAAACGTCTTTTAAACAACAACAAGATACCAAAGTACCAATGTCGGTTGGATAAAGTGTCTTTAATTCGAACAAATTGTGACTACTTTTCCTATTTTGATTCATTATTTTGCCAATTTTAAACGTTACGGACTGACAGTGTGTGATGAATGGGTGCAGGATATGGTTAGCTAGGGGAATTCTACGACAGAGACGATAGAAATGATGTCCCCTTGGTGCTATAAATCAAATGTGGTATTTGTTTTAAATTACGTGTCAATATTGTAAGCGGAGTCTGATGCCGTTCTTATTTTTATGAATGCCATATTTTCCTGTATCATAATGTTTGGTCTTACTTTAATCTGGAATAGATGGTTAGTTCCACTATTCCAGCCTTTAAAGGTTCCGAATATTGTTTAATCACCCTTAGGATATGTTGTCTGATTTTTAAATTAGTATGTTGGCTGCTACTTGTGATATGCAGGCTTTATAACCCCTGCTCCCAACTAAATTTTATTTTGTTTATTTCGCCCATTGTTTTTCTCGTTTAGTGCAAAGCATTTTGTTAGAAACTGGGACCATACGCCGCTGGCAATGGAATAGTATTAAAATATCAACTAGAAGGTTCACTGTCCTATGCAACTTTTCGTGCTATTGACTTTTTTCAATATTGAGCTCTGCTCAACCCTAGAGGGTGTGAGCGGTAGCAAGCATTTTTCACTACCGTTCATGAACAGTTTCAAGCAAAACAAAAAGTATGAAAGGGGAAACCGAGATTGCAATACTTTTTGTTGTATTTATCGTGTTCGACAATTTCCAAATTTCTCATTTCATATTCATTCTTTTAATACGCATCGCTTTATTTAAAATCACCGTTTAAAATGAATAATATACGACGAACATACATAAATTAAAAATTAGGAAAACTCATTTACATGGAATTTTTAATATGAAAGACGATCTTATTAAAAAATGAAAATCGAGTTAACACATCATTGTAACGTTAAGACTGTGTTTGAATGGTCAGTTGAGACTGTTTTTGCGAGTTTTTGCACTGAGAATAAATTAAGTCATGTTTTTTTTTTGAAACTTACGTCAGGAATTTTAGAAGTTATGGGCATTTTTAAACGCGTAATATTTGACACCCTTTGGATAATTTCTCGCTTTAGCGGTTTGTATCTGGTCGTGCAAAGACAGCTTGAGGAATAAGATAATTTTTTTAAATTTTATATCCAGTGGATAAGTAATGAGAAAACCCATTGTAATACTATGTCGGCCACTTGTTCTGTCTGTCTTTAATTAAATGTGAGTTTTGCCAGTTTCACTGTATTTTGGCATATTGACCTATTTGGAACATCGGTCATTGTATGGCACAGTTCAATCCATGAGCGATTCTTCAAACAGAAAATTAAGTATTTAAGGACCACAGATAACTATAAAACTAGATCTATACCTATATATTGTATATATTGAAATATTTAAGGACTGTTAATGAATGTATTAAATTTATCTTAATTTAATTAAAAATGGTAAGGATGCAACAAGGAAATCAGAACACGTTAATTATAAAAACAGTTCTATGGAATAAACATATTGAGTGTAATTGATAATTCTGTATAGTATATAGGATATGACGTCAAAGTAAAATAGATTGTTTTAACTATTGTCTTGTCTTACCCTAATGATTTGTTCTCTTTTGCTCATGCGTCTTCTTATAAATCAGTGAGTACTTGCTTTGTGGCCTTCTAGGTATTTATATTTTATATTCATATATACATGATCATCTATTTGTTATACTTATATTGCTTATTAATGCCTTCCGTTATCATCATTATCAGCAACATCCTCACCATCTTCTAGATTGTCACAAATGTCGCCAAAATATGCTAAACTAATTATTCAATATCTCTAAATGCGTCTGACAATTATACTCGTTATGTACCGATATTAGCTGCCTTCCAATATTGAGACACGCACTAGAAACAAACTCCGCCGTGTAAAGCACGTGTCCTGCACGTGCTAGTCAATATGCCACTCTCTAAAACGAACTATACACGGACAGGCTTAAAGTAATTGTATTATTTCAGGTGCTTTTCAAATGAATGGAATCGATTTATCCTATCAAACATAGAAAAGAAGCCTTATACACTTTGAAAGAAATATAAATATCGGATGCCGGAGGGCTATGAAGGAGGTGGAATAAGTTGTGTCCTCGGAAGTGTACGAAATTTAAGAGCCTAATGAAAAACGGTTTTTTGTAGATCTTTGAATAACTGTAGTATGTGTAAATATCGGACAGTTTCACTCCTGTCTTAACGCCCCCCCCCCCCACCCCCCCCCCCCCACCCCCATAGATCTCCATTTAATTTGTGTGTTGCATATTATTAACAATCAAACAATGGTAAACTATGTACATACTATACATACATATTAAAATTCGAAGCTGAATATTGCCTAAGATAATTTTATACTTTTGCAGTTTTAATAATTTTTTGTGCAAATATTTAATTAGCAATTTATAAACCTAGTTTTACTTAAATATTTACATAAATTATATAAATCACTTGACTGACATTTCATGATATACATACTGTTTAGTTATCAAACGAAAATGAAAGGTATCAACTGACATCATCTTCAGATATACAGTGCTGTGGAATATTGTGGCATATCATGCATAGGAGCGGTTTCCGATGAGTAACATATTTCCACTTTTTCCTTTTTTTGTTGTTGACAAGTTCTCGAAAGGAATTGAAGTTATGTCTTTAAACAAAGCTCTTAAAACATGATCCTTGCTGCAATGCCGATTAAGCCAAATATTAAAATAGTACCATTCAAAAGAGAGCTTAACATGTCATATGTCATGTATTACATTTCGATGTATGACAGGTCGGGATTTCTCAGTGAAAGCAAATTTAGAATCACCAATATTTTTAGTCATCTAGGAACACAAAAATAACTGTGACGTTGATTGATGACGTCACCATTTAAGTGTTGCATTTTAAATAATACACAACTGGTTTAAAATGAATATTAAGAGAATTTAAACATAACGATTACAAGAAAAAATCGTTCACACGATGATGCACTGCTCGTTTGTGAACAAAAAAGAAGTAATCTCGTGAAGGATTGCCTTAAAATCGAACCAAATCGTTAAATAATCCCTTCATAACATCCGTCACTTACTATCGTTTCTTCACTTTATAATTTCCTAACAAAGAAGCAGCATACGCAATAATTTACGCACTTGTTTTAATTGTAAAAATCAGTTTATTTCTAAATAATTATATATTGATGAACACTTTCTCTTGCCATCTAAATTGCTTTTATTTTTCTTGCATACCGGACAAGGATATCGGTCATCTCACCCTAGGGTCGAGATAAAATTCAAGCGCTACAATAGTGACGTCAATAACGTGAACATAGTCGTGACGTCATTGTGTTAAAAACATTAGTTATTGGCGACGTCAAAGTACAAAATGTCAACGATATGCGAGAAAAACAAACCATCATGAGTTTATCCATGTGAGAAAGGTAAATCTCTCCCTCGGGATATATTTGCGTGTACTGTCTTAATATATTATATAACACATATGCTAAGTATACTATCTAAAACTGTTCTTGACATACAATTATAATGTTGATTTTAGTTATATGTATTAACAGGTGAAAACACTACTCGTAACTTACTTTCTTTTTTTTTTGAGTGTAAAATCCTGCTTATGCTACATTGGCCCCTTTTTACCATTGAAAGGCTCTACCCCTATTGTAAACCCTTTCACGTTTGTAAGGTCCCACTTTTTCCTTTCAAATGTATATAGACCAAACATTAAAAGAAAATTAAAAGTACCAATTTTTTTCTCTCTTTTTTTTTGCTGGACAAAACAAAAGGAAATATGTAGTTGAAGATATATATGGAATAATTAGCTTGACTGCAATCAATAAGCCAAACAAAAATTGGTTAAAAAGTTCAGTAAAACGGAAGTATCCCTCTTTTCCTTAAAAATGCATTTTTAGATTAAAAAAACATTAACTCCATGAGCGATACCTAACTTTGTTTTCTGTAGATTCCTTACCCAAACAATCACAACAAAACATAATACAGCTTATGTAGATTGCGGCCTTTGAGTATCCACACTTATCAAATGACCCCCACCCCTCTTTGAAGTTTTGATGTCATCCGTAAGATATTATTAGACTGCACTTTTAAAAAACTGTTTAATGGAATATTTTTTCTCAATTAAGTGTACTTAGGAATATCCTTTTTAAGCTTTTACACTCACCCAAAAACTGACCGATGTAAATACCAGCATTAACAGCGGATACTCCCCCACCCCAATTTCCCGCAGTATATGTGCTTGTTTAAAATGTTTTTGGATGACTGCATCTTGTGAATGCTACTCTTCCAGATTGATTATTACATCTACTTTGTTGTCTTAGTTATCTTATTGCTATTCATTACCCGGCCCGAGTATTAACGTTCATGTCCCATCCAACCCTTTCTCCAAGAAGCGAAAACGGGGTTTTCTGCGGTATGAAATAAAACCTTAATTTCGGCTAAAAACGTGTGCATATTGTAAATTAAAACATTTAATAGGTAATTTTAAACAGGTTATCGCATTTTTTCAGTAAAATTTAATTTTTAAACATTTTTTATTGTCGAAATATCCGTTATAAAATCCTGCTAATATCAGCTTTTCCATCGCTTAACGGAATTAAGGCGGGAACACGTAATGATTTACGCATAACATATAAAAGCAATGAAGTACTTGTGAACTGGAGTATTTCTCAACATTAAATGTCCACTTATCTATATCATGTCAACATATTTACACGTGTAAAAGACTACTTTTGTGTAGACATTTAAATTTTAACGTTCGTTCATGTCTGCCCAAGATATAAAAAATAACATTGTGGGCGATACAAGTCATCAAAACAAACCATGTACCAAGGTCTGTCTTACGTCTATTGATTTGACATTTAGAACTTGATTTAAACATCAGAATGATAAAGGAAAAATAGGATTTATGTGCATAAATGACGTATAAAAGGCTTTATATTGGGCTGAGGTCTTTGATCACGAACTATGTAAATATTACGGTTTAAAGGTGTGTTAAGTAATGCTTATCGTGTTAAATTTCAACCTACCACTACTAAATAAGCGAGGTGAAAAGGTACATCTGCCTTCCATGCCAGGATACATATTTCATTATCAATATCATTTCAAAAGATATATGTTTTAATTTCTGACAATAACACGTTTAGCTTTTATTAATCAGTCATTGTCGGGGACAAGCTTTCAACGAGCTCTAAGTTATTATTTCTTTCGAGAATGGGTTGTATGCGAATTTCATGTAATAAATATTACATAGAGTTTAGATTCATTACGGATCTAAGAAACTATTATAAACACATAGCTTGGGTGTTATACAAGGCGAAGCCTTGTCCCCTTACATGTGGGATCCCGAACCTCCCGCTAAACGTCAAATGCTGCCGTTGATGGAGAAAAAGGTCAAGAACATTTAGCTATGTTACGCTAAGAAACACATTCTAAAAGTTAAGATTAAAGTTATGAAATCAACACATTCATTTATATTTACGGTATTTAAAAATAAGTATAAACGTCGAACAGGAAATACAGCTTTCAAAGAACACAGTTAACCCGAAAACACGCAAAATGTCAAACATGAATGGCAATGTTAATAAAGAATAAAGGCATATGACGTCACAAACACAAAAAAGGTTGACAATAAGGCTACCGCCTTAGAACAATCTGTGGCAAAAAAGGCCGCTGTGGGGTTTAAACCAGGTTCTAGGGTGCACCAAACCTCACACTTATCCTACTGTCATCCCAATAAAACGGGACAGTGTAAATAAAAAATCCCCGCCGTGAAATATTCTCTAACCAACAAGGCAGCATTAACAATATATATATAAAAATTAACAAGTTAACACACCCCATAATGACACCGCGTACTGGTCAGCTGGAGTAGGCAGTCTTTTGATCGAGGTGGAGTTGTGGTATAACGCAAATAGTAAAAGGTTTCAATTCAATCGTAGCCTGATCATTAACCGATCAGCATTTGCAGAACTTGTCCGTATTCATTAAGCAACTTATGTAGAAAAATATTACTTAAGTCAAAATTTAAGATGTTTACATATTTTCAAATATTCTTATTAACCTCTCAGCGACACTACAGAGCATCTATTTTAAGATAATTATTTAGCTGTGAGATGTATTAATCCATAGCATTATTAAAAATATAAACAAAATGTTTTAAAACGATAGAAAAATGTGTTTAAAAATTAATACATTTTGACTTAAGATATTGCTAAGAATCTTTATGAATAACGGACCTATGAAACAACTTACGATCATTTTGATCGTAAATCAATTTCTTAAATGCTTCACTATAAATTACACTTTTCAAATAAACGTGATTTCATATAATTTTCTTAAACATGAGATATTTCTGCACTACGTGCAAACATAACTGTCTGCATTGAATGCTTAGGTAAACAAAGTGAGCGATTTTAAAAATTTAAGACTTATCGTAAGATGTTTAATAAAACAGGACCCTGGTCTTTGAACTTAAATTCTTCAACAACAATGATCAACATTTGCAAAAGTGGTTTACAACCGTATATATTTCCAACATCCCCTCCCTTTACCCCGCCCCACCCACTCTCCCAAAACACGTATACGTTTAAACTTATTAAAACAAACATTGGATGTGAAAAGTACATTAATTGTGTTAGAAAATAATATGTATTATAACATTAACTAGACTAAGATGTTCAGCTCACAAATTCGCAATTGAAGAAGGTGGATTTAAAAACGAAGATTGAAATGCATTTGCGATACAATTTTGTTGAAAATTAATATCATAATTATTTCTTGGTATCATTTTATTTTACGATATTGTCAGATAAACACATAATCGTTTGTCAATGTTAAAAGACAGGGTCCGTATTCATAAAGCAACTAAGATTTTTACATATTTTCTAAATATCCTTATGAACCTCTCATTGACACTGCAGATCATCTATTTTAAGATAATATTTAGCTGTGCTGATGACGAAGGCAAATACAATGTTAAAGACGCTATAAAAATGGAATTGTATTGAACGTTAGCATGAAAGACAAAACCGATCATCAGATACAACAGGCGTTGTCAGGAATGACAAACAAATCTACATAAAAGTTTTAAGCTAATACTAACAGGAAAAATTGCAATAAAAATCATAAAAAGCTGTCATAATTCAAAAGAAGTTCGGTTAAAATGACAATGTAGATCGTCACAAAATGACCATTAAATAAATCTGATGTTTTCTTTTGTCCTACTCTATATTAATATATTCATAAATGTATGACGTGCAAACCCCAGAGCTTATGATCAGGCCATGACGGTGGACGCTTAACTTTTTAATGGGTCATAAATCACATTGACCGGTGCATAAAGGCTTAATTTTGCCCCAATTTATAGCCATTAAATTCATAATACTCACAGGAAGCTGCTAGGGAAATGACACGGATTGTTATTATAGAATACAACATTTCCAGATTCACGTAACAAAGACAACCAACATAATAAGTGTTTCTCGCCCAATTCAGTTCATGATTAATTTGTACAAAAAGCGGGGTTTTATGTTTATATTTAAACCGTTGTCGATGTGGCGGCATTGAGGTCCCACGTGGCCTCACTCTATGTTATATACCATTGGAAATGGCTCTTGCGTTTGTCCGATTCGATGGCCAGGCGCCATGAACAATAGAGCGTATTTTAATAAAGCTTGTACACGCGTGTCCTCGTTCAAATGAGCTGAGCAAACGAAAACTTGATTAATATATACGCCGATCACATAATGACAATAAACTATATATTCTCTAAAGTTCAGCTCGATAACACCTTTCATGCACCTACGTGCTGATCGTCATTAAATGATAATGCAGTGATTGTATGAAATGTTTTATGGTACTAATCCGTATTTATTGCACATATGACACACGAACATATAACCTAGGACGAATATAGTTTATAGTACAGTCAGTAGAAAAAGAAACATTCCACTAGTTCATTTAGCAGAAGAAACTTGCTCACTAGCATATTCAGTAGAAAGAAGATCTCGCTAGTACAGTAGAAGAAAAAGAAAAGCTCACCAGCGCAGTGTGTAGAAGAAACTTAGCACAGTTTGTAGCAGAAACGTGCAAACTAGCACAGTTAGGAGTCATCTGTGTAGTTGTTTGTTTCTGTGCGTGTTTGTGGTTGACTATGGTCCTTGTATGCTACCTTTCCTGTTTGATTTGTATATCTACTGTGCTTACTAGTACAGTTAGTAGCAGAAACGTGCTAACTAGACAGTTAGTAAAGAAACTTGCTCACCAGCACAGTTAGAAGAAGAAACGTGCCCACTTGAACATTTAGTAGTAGAAGAAACATGCTCAATCGCACAGTAGAAGACACATGCTTGCCAGTACAGTAGAAAGAAAACAACATGCACACTATTGCAGCTAGGAAGAAATATGCACAAACTAAGAAACATAAACATATACACAGCCAAACTTCATCGAAAAGTTTAAAATTCAGCATGAATAAACCATTTGCATACCAATAAATAATACGTAGAACATGTCACGCTCAGAATCGCGCCAACCCCATTATAATTTAAGTGTGATTTTGGCATAAGTAATGACATTTTATGGCTTCGTCCAAAGTTCATTCGTCGATGCGTTTCATGGTCGAAACTGTTAAATTCTCTTTTAGCTTTAAATCAGAGCTAAGTAAATATACGACAAGAATAAACAGACGAAATTACGTTTTATCGTTGTATTTAGTTTAGTCTAAAATTGAACATTATAATAGTGTTAATTCTGTCTTGTATGTGTCGTGTTCGGCCGTTTCCAAAGGTCCATTATCATACTCTTTTGTTACTTGTTTTATATATTCTTTTTTATTTATTTATTTATTTATATATTTTACAGAATCTGTGAGTATACATGGTTGCAAGACTTACGACAGTCATTCAACATCAATGGATGTTTCCACAATACACACGCACTTAATATAAACAAGTTCAATTTCATTTCATATACATGACCGCTATGACAGAGAGAAGACAGGTGCACAAACACGATATGCAAATACAGAGCTTAAATGAGATATGTCCATACTAAATATGACTGAAGGTAACCTCACACAGACATAATATATGAATGTAACATACTAGCAACCTGACATGTATAGTATACTGCAAAAGAAAGTGCATACAGCTCAGTTGCGAAAGAAAGTGTGAACTGAGTTTTTTAAGAATTAATTGTATATATTCCAAAATTAATATGTCATGTTTCGTACCAACATTTTTATCATTCCATTGCCAATATCATGTTGTCATTTGTTTTTCAATAGGTTGAATCATTAAGGGACTGTAGCTTGATAAAGAGGATATTGGTGTAAAGTAACATTTTCAAAGTGTACAGTTTCTTTTGCAACTGAGTATATATTTATAATTTTTAGTAAAAAGAAATGAACCTTTTAGTCACAAAACTGACATATTCGCGAAGTTGTGAAATAATTATTGATTCCACCTCTGCAATTTGTACATTTACATAAACACTGATGGAGAACTGTACAAAAAGTGTTAGTGACGCTGTTAAATATTTGTTTGGTAAACGTATAATGACTATTATGTTTATTATCAGTTTTCTAAAGATTGTTTTTAACCATTAGACACTTGCTGTCGTTTGATAATATATATGCTATGATTACATGTTATGTTTATTAATATGTATTTCATCAAGTTGGCTTAACTTTGTTTTATTTCATAACAAAATGAAGTATGCCCTATTTCTTCCTCATACATGTAGTATATTCTTATTTTCTACTATAAATGTGTTTATTCTACAATAACAGTTAGTATGTTCTTATTTTCTACATCAAATGTGTTTATTCTATAATAATGTAGCATGTTTTTGTGATTTGACAATGTTTATTCTATAACACATATAGTATGTTCTTGTGATTTGACACTGTTTATTCTACAACACATGTAGCGTGTTCTTGTGATTTGACAATGTTTATTCTACAACACATGTAGCGTGTTCTTGTGTTTTGACAATGTTTATTCTACAACACATATAGTATGTTCTTGTGATTTGACAATGTTTATTCTACAACACATATATGTTCTTGTGATTTGACAATGTTTATTCTACAACACATATAGTATGTTCTTGTGATTTGACACTGTTTATTCTACAACGCATATAGTATGTTCTTGTGATTTGACAATGTTTATTCTACAATACATGCAGCGTGTTCTTGTGATTTGACAATGTTTATTTTACGACACATATAGTATGTTCTTATGATTTGACAATGTTTATTCTACAACACATATAGTATGTTCTTGTGATTTGACAATGTTTATTCTACAACACATATAGTATGTTCTTATTTTCTCCATCAAATGTGTTAATTCTCTAATAACATGCAGTATGTTCTTGCTTTTCATCAAATTGATTTCACAATGTTTATTCTACAACACATGTAGCGTGTTCTTGCTTTTCGTCAAACTGATGTGACAATGTTTATTCTACAACAGGAGGTAATGTGTTCTTATTGTTCAGCAAATTGAACTGTTTCTGTAACATCGTTTTGAATGGTCTTATTTTCTTCATCAAACTGATTATATAACAACACGAAGTATGTTCTTATGTTCTTCATCAAATTAATTTGACAATGTTTAATCTATAATATAGTTTGTATTTTCTTCGTCAAATGGGTTGGACAATGATTTCCTGTACCATTTACCTTGTCAGATTGGTCGGGCAATGTTTATTCATTAACAACGTATATCTCCTATTTCACTTTACCTTTTATGACTTCAAATAGGATGTTCATAACTTTATGTGTTTTTTTTGGCCGACTTGGACGTAAATAAACAAACATCCAATGTGCAAGTCATGTTTGTTTACTTGACTTAAACCCGGCTTCAACTTTGTGTAGTTATACAATGCATGAACGGACACAGGAACCAATCAAGAGTTTGCCCTTCAGGATGAATTCACAAACAACGACGTCCACATAAAAAACAGCCGCGTGAAGCCTTTTTTATATAACATCACCGCAAACAATTGCCAATTTACGGGATATCAAAAACGAAAGTTTAAAGGCAAAAGGCACTAAGTATGTATGAAATAATATGGCATTTAGAACATTTACGTTTGATATCTCGAAATAATACACCGGCCGATAGTTAATACATAAACCGAGAATGAGTAATGACCTGGATGCGACATACGGGGTCCGTTATTCCCTACTATTGATTGACAATGATCGATCATCGATTATTTGTAACACATTTTGAGAATTCTTATATCTGTGTATTTGACGTTCTGACATGCAACTGTCAGTGTATGTGTCCAGCGGGAGGATATTTTGGATATGTGTGGCTAGTCGGACAAATAGTAGCCAGAGAAATATGTAAATAGAATCCAAGTGCCCCTAAAAATGCAAAATATGTAGCCAAATGAGTGGCTAGAATGACTAAATATGTGTATGTTGCCATTTTAATTGCGTAAATGTAATAGTTATGTACATTTGAGTAAACATTTCTGAAATGTGCTCAACACATATTATGCGTTTTATTTTTATAAAGTTTACTCCTTAAGATTAAATATAATACATATTACGGAATAGAACGAAACTAATGAGCACATTGGCAGCTACGACACTAAGAAAATAATTAAGATGTCCCGAAGATTATTAAATTAAGAGAGCTGTCCGAATGACAGAGTATGTCAATATAACGGAGCGGGTCATCATTTTGTTATTTAATTAGTTTGACCATGATGGGAAAAATATGTTCCTATAATGCATCGATCATGTCTAAACTAGAATTGAGATGTTTTACTCTACACGCTGATATAATAACTGAAAGTAATACGAAACGGTGTTCTTAATCTAAAATTACAGTAACGTAATGATGAAATTTAACTGTTTAGAACACGTGCATGCAGGACAGCTAAGTAGACAAACAGACAGAAATTAAATTCTTCAAGAAAATAACAACATAACGAGAAGAATAACAGGGTGTGATTGGTGTTGACTTAAACTTTTAACAAATATATGAAGTATTTTTAAACAAAATATCCGTAGCATCTTTGAAGGTAGAGCCGTGGTGTAATAGTTAGCATCGCGGCTTAGTAACCCAGGGATCGTGCGTTCAATCCCAGCCAGGACCGATTTGGGTTAATTATCGAAATATTTCATAAAAGTATTTCCTACCTTACCAGTCCTTCGGATGAGACTTTAAACCGAGGTCTGCTCGCTAAAATGCTTAGTGCAATACAGCGAGGATAAATAAACGCTTATACGCACGCATCTTACAGGAGCAACACAACTTTATGCGACACTCTTGTGTATAGTTAAACAAGCAAAGTAGGGAAGGAAATCGTAAAAGAATGTAAGGATACCGTAAAAGAAAGTAACTCAGGATATAAAGCATGGCTAATATAATATATCTAGAATTCTAATACACCCGCACTATATAGCCTAGTTTAAAATATCTCATATTGAACGATATATCACTGTAATTTTTGCAACGTTAGGAGAATTAGCATTGCGCATTGCGCATTCCGCATTGTAACGTATGCAACATTAGGAGAGCAAGCAAAGCAATGCGAAAGATTTCAGATGTGTGCGTTATTTTCACATTTTAGGGGTATTAGAATAGAAATAGAACATCGTTTACGGTGAATTATCTATAATATATCACGGTTTGTCGTTCAATTGTGAAATTATTGTTTACAATTCAACTCCAAACCGTGATATATTAAACGATAATTCACAGTAAACGATGTTCTATTTCTTAAACAAATCGAAATGTTTTAAAACGGAAAGTAAAACAAATGATAAAAAACAATATATTAACTATGTGTGTGTGTGTGTGTGGTGTGTGTGTGTGTTTTGTGTGTTTCCCTGTGATATGGCTGGGTAGGAGATGAGTGGTTGAGGCAGTGAGAGAGTTACTGGGCAAGGATGAGCAAACATTTAAATTTGAGAGAAATTAGGTTAATAAACACTTTGATGAGCATAGTCATACTTTCGCAGATGTACGTGCAACTGTTCTGGATAAGACGTACAGAGAAAGAAAATCATATATATAATGCGGATAGATATCCAAATATACACCGTCATGCGCGGTATTGCGTAGATGATGAAACGTCGCCACCATGTAACGTCATAAACACACACCATTTTAAATTAAGAAATAAAATATATTGAAGTGATCTAAGTTGTCTCTTACAGATAAAAATAAATCCGTTTTTTTATGAAGGAGTGCTCAGATGACCATACAAATTTGATTTGTGTTTAATAAGTTAAATGTTTATTTGCTCACAATTTACACTCACCAGGCCCAACCCCACCCTAAAGACATATTCCCTAGACACCCTAAAAAGAAAAAATTTACAATGAACGTGGTTGATATATATATATATAAGTATATTAAAGCAATTTGCCAAAAACATTAAAACTTTCGTGGATATCTCGTTTTAGTTTTTGACCATATATACGTAGTTAAATATAGTTATTTACCGCTTAAACCGCTCATATTTGATTTGTTAATTGTTAAACCAAGTCTGCATAATTATAAATACTTTTGCTCCGTTTTAACCTTTTATTGTAAACTTATTTTTATGATATACAAAACAACACATCGTGATTTTAAATAATTAGTAACGGAACCACATACGAACCATAAATGCTCATTTAAGCAATTGCATGCATGCCTTTATACATTAAAATTGAACATATACCATAAAATGGAAACGATTTAGAAATAGTGCGGGAAACAGAAGCCGACTTCCTGTTTGTAATGACCGGTAAAAGTTCCTGTTAGTGGACACATTCAGGTTGTTTTACGGAAGGAAGAAAATAGCTGAAGAAATGTTACATGGCAGCATCTCTTAACGACATAAAATTGATATAATAATTGCGTGACCAACTTGACTTAACATCGCATTGAAGCAAATTAAATGGTTATGTTTTCCATTATTTGTGCTTAAATTTATGATATTGAAATTGTGACGGAACCTTTTGTCAAGATGATTTATTTAGACTGAATACGTTTTTAATAGTTATCTGAACAAAAAAAGGCAAGCAAAAGCGCATGCATTTGAGAAACCGCTGGCAAATAAATGTAACTTTCAAAAGAATAACTTAACTTTATTTCATTGCATTTTACAATACATTTTCCCTTTAACAAACAAGAATATTCTCTTTCTTGTAACCCTTAACCCGCTACATATATATAATGGACTGTTCTTTCTTTGAATTAAGACAATTCTATTTATGTAACAATGGGGTGTTTTTTTTTGGGGGGGGGGGGGGAATGACTGATCAGCAGCTGGACAGTGTAAACCTTGATCAACCCGCGAGTTACTCGCAGGGCGCAAAGGCTATTATAGTCGTGCTTAGCGGGTTAAGGGTTAACACTTTCTGTTCTTTATGTGCGTATTTTTTTATTACATTGAAAAAAATAAAGAACTGAATTAGTAAACAAATGTTTTACGTCTTCAGTTCTTTATTTGTTTGCTGATTCAGTTATTTCTATTCTTCCAATGTATTTACCAAATTATTTCGTTGCACTAAGTCATATGCCTTTGATATTTTATTTCAAAATGTTAATTAGGAAGAAAAGAAATCTAGTAATTTTAGAACTTGTTACCAAACCCGCTTCTTATTATAATGTTTATATCATGAAAGTTTATATTCCATTTATGTAATATAAAATATATAATAATACAATAGTTTCAATACAATAAAATAATTATTATTGTCAATAAAATGTGTGTAATGTATTTATTTGTTTCTCTATTTCCGATGGATTTATAGTTCTTGGGACATATATCCTGCGATGTATTTGATTAAAAGAAAACAAATGCATTAAAATACTGCTTCAAATATGATGTCAGACTCCTGTGTTTTAAACAATTAATGATCAACCTGTTACATTCTGCGATTTTAAACAATTAATTTCAAACTGTTAGAAAACTCGTTAAGGCATTAAACTCCGTGACGATCTCAATTAATGGCAGAGATGTCCACATTTTACGGAAAAGCACCATAATGGTAGCTATCAAAATTCAGGAACTACTATTCCCGGCTTTTTGAAAGCTTCCGATTCACGCGGATTCCTCGGTATCTCTCGCAGTAGGCTATCTCTGCGCACACGAGATGGCAATTTATTCATCAATATCGCAGAGATCCGGACTAAGCTATCTGATTTACATGAAATATGTCACTTTCAACATGGTTATTATGCCTTGATACGAGGTGAACTGAGTTAAATATTATGGTATACAGTTCCTAATGTGAGACAATGTCTAAATATGTTTATCTTTTAAAACGTCTGTGAAGTTCCACAGATGAAATAAACACTGACCTGTCAGAATTCTTGACAGTTTTGTCTCTGATGGCTCTTTAAACAAGTGTGTTCAATTTACACCGTCAGGGTTGCATTTTATATATATTTTTTATATCGCAGTTCGTTGTATTGCCACAGTATGAACCACACTTCTAGGACAAAAATAAGTTCTAAGAAGGGTTGAAAGTTCTACAAAATATGTTCATGCTATTACTTTTAAGTAATGTTAGTTACACATATATAATAGTTGGTTTTCTTACATTTTGCTACTACTACTACTACTACTACTACTACTACTACTACTACTCTAAGTCCTCCTCCTCCTCCCCCTTCTCCACCTCCTCCTCCTCCTCCTCCTCCTCCTCCTCCTCCTCCTCCTCCTCCCCTTCACCGCCTCCTCCTCCGCCTCCTCCTCCTTCTACTACCACCACCACCACCACACATACTACTTCTTTTGTTAGTATTTATAAAATATTTCTGTTTATTTCTGAAATTTATGTTTCTTCTTCATTATTATTATTACTAGTATTATTATTCTTGTTTGGAAATCATATATATATATATATAAATATATATATACACTTTCACATGTTATTACAATACATACAATTTGCCTTGTTTGCCATACGCTTTAGGACTGTAAAGTAAAAACTAAATTATTTTGTTTGATCTCCATTAGCAACCCTTAGACGCACTCTTACACCCAATAAGGCCTAAACATCCATCTAGTAAGGATACTATAGGTTTCGGTGACAAAGACAAACGCCGGTGTCAGTAGTAAAGCTAAAGCAGGATTGGAGAGTGAAATGTAGATTTTGTTACACAGCTTTGCTTTTGATAAGACTCCGACAAATACGCCGACTAGTTCCAAATTAAAAATATTATAATACCGTCAAAATAACACTAAATATCACCAATAGTAAATATTGCACTCGTCGAACTTCCAGTTGGACATTTACCTAAAACAACAAACACGTGACACAAAAGTAATCTGCCTAAAACGTTGGCAGGATGCGAGTAGATACAACAATGAGAAAAACAGTGACCAAAACAAAAACGACCAGGGACAGGGTGCGTATAGATACAACAATGCGAAAAAACGGTGACCAAAACAAAAACGACCAGGGATAGTGTAGATATAGCAATTTGAAAAAAACCATGACCAAAACAAAGATGACCAGGGATAGGGTGCGTGTAGATACATCAATCGAAAAAACAGTGACCAAAACAAAGATGGCCAGGGATACGGTGCATGTAGATACAGCAATGACCAAAACACAGGTGACCATGTAATGCATACAAATTTCAAACTAAATAGAATTTCATATACTTTAAATGTGAAACGTCTTGCAGAAAATAAGAGCAATGGGACGTTTAAAAGTAAATGTTTAAATTGATATTTGTTATATATCTTGTTGGTTTAAAAATATTCTTTTCCGAATTAGTGCATGCATTCACCGAACAGTTAATCAAATAAAGGATTGGAACGAAAGAAAACTTATAAATTTCCTCTCTTTGTGTGTATAACGGCTATGTTTTGTTGGTAATTACAACCTATTTTGTTTAACGGCACACCTGTTTGTTCTAGAAAAAACAACAACATGCACAACCACAACAACAGTAACAACAACAACAACAAAACAACAACGCAGCTATAAACATAAGACGTCAACAAAGCAATAGGCATCCTAAAGCTCGACAATGCATCACGGAGGGTGGCGACCATAAAGGACTAACGACCATCAACAAATTAAAAGGTACATCTTCAACATTTGCATTACAAAGACCATCAAACACAGTTAACCTTTTTACTGTGCACTTTTTCTCCAAGCACTATTGTTATCACCAGTATTTGGTGCTGTCTAGTCTTCTTCAACAATCAAAGGAAACTACAATAATTCCAATCTATCATAATTTTCCACCGCTACCATTAATTTCTGAGCTTTGGGTGACAACATTGATAAAAAGAAGCAAACACTGAGTTTCTGCGAGTGTTAAAATAATCTCCCAGTCTCCGAAGTGATCGCTCATATAACTCGGTTTGTGTTTTCCCCCAAAAAATTGACACGAGCAGTGAAGTAATTAAGGGGACCATTTATCATTGCCGACTTTGCCGTCACCTAATTCGACCCCGCGCGATCCAAGGCGGAAATTTGGTGGAAAGATCTGTTTAGCTTTGTTAAGAAATATGTTTATTTAAAATGAGAGAGAAATTTGAGAGGGTAAGACGGAAGGAAAATGTGGTTGCGTGTGTATTCAGTGTCCCCTCAGTGTTTTATTTAGGAATATGGTTGTCGATTCAGACTAATAAATGTCCAAGGTGCATCCGTGTTGTTAGATAACACACTAATTACATGTCGTCATGTAGGATAAAGAGTATAACATTCAGACCACTGTGACATTTTTATTTGAGTATCATTAGTGCAAATATGTTCAATTATCATTTATGTCGCCTCGCAAAAAAACATTTCTTGCATACACATTTTAAAAACGAAAGTGTAGGCAGATATGCAAGAAAATGTGTTCACAAGGATACCGATCGTTGTAAATAATGTGATAATTATATTTTTAATTTTTTATTTTATCTTCTTTCGGTTTTGTCTTATTACAAGAATTTAGGATAGATTTGATATAAATCATGGTCAACAAGTTCATATCAGGGTCTGCGGATAACGTCCGTTTAACATCATGGGTTACTGATATATCAACAGCTCGGAAATTTGAGAAATGCTAACATGATGTATACGATTTTATATGGCCTTTAGAAGGTACATTAAGGAAACGGGATTACCTTCGCTGCATATATATTAACATTGTATCTGTCCTTTTACGCTCCATATATAGAGGATCTTAAATGAGTTCCCATTTCATATAAGATTTATGAAACGAGTTATGAATTATTTTAATTTTAACGAGCCTTTTGGCGAGTCCTTTCACGCTACACATATTTAATATTGTATAAGTTCTTTTATACTAACTGAGAAAGTATAAGGTCTTTACTAAAGAAAGAGAAAACTATAAGCATTTTAATTAATACTATAACACGTTTTGCACAGAGGCGACATTCTCTAGCATATGCTCTTTAGTTGGTGAACAATTTATTCCAACTATTTTCTTCTTCAAATTTACCATCGACGCACATCGTCTTTCTCCCTGTAGCAGTATTCTCACTCTCTACTCAAGTCGAATTACATGCTGCATTATCAAACTTAGAAATGCCACGTCTTTTTATGACAGTTATTGTTCCTAACACTTTGTGACACCAGTTCTGTGTTCTAACAGAATTGACAATATTTTATTATTTTAATGATTTTTTACTGTTTCAGGCGGAAACAGAAGGGTGGAGTAACATGGGAGACTTGAAACGCACTTTAAGTTTGAAACAATGTTTAAAGAGTGTATTTTAAATTCTGTTTATCACCGTTTATCACATGAAGTAGTGTAAATATATCCTTTAAATGTTTGACAATATAATAAACTCAAATATGGTATGCGGTCATGTAAATTATATACATTATGTATGTGAATGGGGATTTTCTTTATTTACACGGTCCTGTTTTAGTTGGATGACAATAAGGTTGGACTGAGGTTGGGTACTCCCTAGAACGTGTTTTAAACACCCAGCGACCTTTCTGCCACTGACCTCTCATGGCGGAAGCTCTATTGTCAACCCTTTTATGTTCGTGATATCACAACCTTGCCCCTTTTTTCATCCTTATTATTGTTGTTTGTTTCGATGCGTATTTTTGGTTGATTTCAGTTCTTGAATGCTACATGTCCTGTCCGATTTCTTTTTATCTACTTTGTTTTGAGTTTTCTTTATAAAAAAAACATCCAGTTGTTTCAATATAAAAAGACACAAATATAATTAAATCCTGTATATTCTTGTATTTATACTTTCATTGTCTGGGCATTATAGTAAGTGTATTTGTTTTTAATTTTCAATATATTTAACAATAATATGATTTTAACCGATTCAATGTTTTCGAACTGTATTCAAAATTGTATGTTCATTAAATGTTTATTGAAAAAATAAAATATTGTTTAACCTAACAATGCCTGTATTTATAACAATGGACTACATTTCAGGTGTCGCCAGATTATTGCAGATGTTAAGACCCACTTGTAAGTTATCACAAGATGGAATCGAATTTTCGCAGACTCTTCAACGTGTAAGCCATGACGCCGCCAAGCTGTTTGTTCAAGGTGTTATTGTCCACGTTCAGGGCAGATCTAATTCTAAAATAAACTATCACGGCACCAAGTGTAATTTCTTACACTATTGATTATGGCTTTAGAATCGGAACTCGTGTGAAATGAAAACTATGGGATATTATTAGATCTTGTTAGGATTTGAAAATGATTAGACTAGCCAGTACTCGGGACAATAAAGAGATCGTTCTGGGTGCATTATGATAAATGTGAAGAATTGGAGTAACACAAACAACTGGAACATAACAAACTCCCATAATCAGAAATATACAATTAATGTCGAATGTATGTATCTACACGAAATATTGAGTACCATTTGTGATATATTTGAAGTGGGATTCCTTGTATTGTTTCATATATTGTTTATTTTACCACCGCCAATTGTTTGTGTTATAAAACATACTCACAGAAAACATATATTATTTATTTAATTATATGACTCCCACAATTCATGGAATGTCTCTTGCAGTTTATTTTAAGATATGATCGTCTGACCATTTCCTCAATTGGTCCTATTGATTCAGTCGATATGAAGCAAGTCTCTCGGTCCGAAGACGGCCATCAAGCGCGGCCTGGATCCTTCCCGGCTTTAATAAGAAATCAATCCCGTGTAATTTGGTCATTATAAGGGCAGTTATTTGTATCTTAAGAGAGAGGGTGGACACTCGCAAAACTACATTTATCATCATTTGGACCGTAAAGGTCGCCATATGGTTGCAGAGTTGGTGACATTTAAAGAGGAAAATGTATTTTACATTGCTAATGATGTGGAATAGTGTCTCGTGTCCGAAAATTCGCCCTATTATACGTGAGATTTCGATTGCCTTTAATAATGTTTGATACAAATATTCAAACTGGCGGTTCTTTTCGAGATTTTGGTCTGAGTATTATTGTTGATCGATGAAAACGTATTATTTCTCGTGGTTATGATTTACATTGCGTTACTCAGAAAATCGGTTAGGGTTATATAAAAGGCATCCAGAAAATAGTTTCGGCTTTAATTGCAGGTGATCCAATGCCAATTGTGTTATTATTCGTAACTTTGAGTGGAATTATAGCTTATATATCACAATCGAGGCGAAATAAGTATTTTATGTGAGGTAACGTCTTAGTGTTGCAATAATAACCTCTCATGAACAGACTCAATAAAACCGAGTCTGCTACTCTTCTTTGTTGTTTGTGTTTGTTGCTTCCAAGGGATCACCTTTTCAGTATTTATTGACATTCACACTAACGTTTGTTTAGTGCTGTGTGACGGCCGTAAAAAGTTGCCCCGAAAACAAATTACTAGTGTTTTTATTTAATGGTCCTTTTAGATCATCAAGCCCATGCTTTGTTGCTTTAAAGTAGAATATCGCTTAAGCCGGTGCTAGGAGGCGTGGGGGAGTTGCAACTTAAAATTACCTCTCATGAACAGACTCAATAAAACCGAGTCTGCTACTTTTATCTCATGTTTGTGTTTGTTGCTTCCAAGGGATCACCTTTTAATTATTTACTAGTATTACTTACAAATATACATACTATATATTTAGAGCGAGACACTGTCACGAATAATATATATTTGTTAGCCATTAAACTGTTGCAGGTCGCTCCCCCTACCCTTAAACATGCGGTTCGCTTTTAAGCTAGATGTTTTAATAGAACTATGAATAGATTTGCGCTTAATTCAGAATAAACAAACACATGCAACCGTATACATGTTGTTAACGTTAATTATTACTATACGTTTGGAAAACACATACAACCATTATTTTTTCTGAATGTACTTTTGTGCATGTTAGGTATGTTATAAGCATATTAACCTTAACATATATATACTTATTTTTATGGATGAATATTGCTTTATTGAACTCAAGAAAGAAAGAGCCTGCGTATGTGTAACAAAAGATTGTAACACCATACAGCGAGCATGTACAGAACAACAGGTTGGACATTCAGAATGTTATGCTATACAGAACAAAGATACAGATGTGGGACATCAGAATGTAACAGCATACAGAGCAAATATACAGATGTGAGACATCAGAAGGTAACAGCATACAGAGCAAATATAGAGCTGTGGGACATCAGAATGTAACAGCATACAGAGCAAATATACAGATGTGAGACATCAGAAGGTAACAGCATACAGAGCAAATATACAGATGTGGGATATCAGAATGTAACAATATACAGATGTGGGACATCAGAATGTAACACCATACAGAGCAAATATACAGATGTGGGACATCAGAATGTAACAGCATACAGAGGCAAATATACAGATGTCGGACATCATCAGAATGTAACACCATACAGAGCAAATATACAGATGTCGGACATCATCAGAATGTAACACCATACAGAGCAAATATACAGATGTCGGACATCAGAATGTAACACCATACAGAGCAAATATACAGATGTCGGACATCAGAAGGTAACAGCATAAAGAGCAAATATACAGATGTCGGACATCAGAAGGTAACAGCAATCAGAGCAAATATACAGATGCCGGACATCAGCAGGTAACAGCATACAGAGCAAATATGCAGATGTCGGACATCAGAAGGTAACACCATGCAGAGCAAATATACAGATGTGAGACATCAGAATGTAACACCATACAGAGCAAATATACATATGTGGGACATCAGAATGTAACAGCATACAAAGCAAATATACAGATGTGGGACATCAGAATGTAACACCATACAGAGCAAATATGCAGATGTGGGGCATCAACATGTAAAACCATACAGAGCAAATATACAGATGTCGGACATCAGAATGTAACACCATACAGAGCAAATATACACTTGTGGGGCATCAGAATGTATCAGCATACAAAGCAAATATACAGATGTGGGACATCATAATGTAACACCATACAGAGCAAATATACAGATGTGGGACATCAGAATGTAACACCATACAGAGAAAATATACAGATGTGGGACATCAGAATGTAACAACATACAGAGCTAATATGCAGATGTCAGACATCAGAATGTAACTCCATACAGAGCAAATACGCAGATTTCGGACTTTATAATGTAACACCATACAGAACAAATATGCAGATGTGGGACATCAGAATGTAACTCCATACAGAGGAAATATGCAGATGTGGGAATCAAAATGTAACACCATACAAAGCAAATATGCAGATGTGGGACATCTGAATTTAACTCCATACAGAGCAAATATACAGATGTGGGGCATCTGAATGAAACTCCATACAGAGCAAATATGCATATGTGGGACATCAGAATGTAACACCATACAGAGCTAATATGCAGATGTCGGACATCAGAATGTAACTCCATACAGAGCAAATATGCAGATGTGGGACATCAACATCTAACAGCATACAGAGCAAATATACAGATGTCGGACATCAGAATCTAACAGCATATAGAGCAAATATACAGATGTCGGACTTCAGAATGTAACACCATACAATGCAAATATACAGATGTGGGACATCAAAATCTAACAGCATACAGAGCAAATATGCAAATGTGGGACATCTGAATGTAACTCCATACAGAGCAAATATACAGATGTGGGACAACAAAATCTAACAGCATACAGATCAAATATACAGATGTCGGACATCAGAATGTAACAGCATATAGAGCAAATATGCAGATGTCGGACATCAGAATGTAACAGCATACAGAGCAAATATGCAGGTGCGGGACATCAGCATGTAACACCATACAGGGCAAATATACAGATCCGGGGCATCAGAATGTAACACCGTACAGAGCAAATATACAGGTGTGGGACACCAGAATGTAACTCCATACAGAGCAAATATACAGGTGTGTGACACCAGAATGTAACTCCATACAGAGCAAATATACAGATGCGGTGCATCAGAATGTAACACCATACAGAGCAAATATACAGATGTGGTGCATCAGAATGTAACACCATACAGAGCAAATATACAGATGTGGGGCATCAGAATGTAACTCCATACAGAGCAAATATACATATGTGGGACACCAGAATGTAACTCCATACAGAGCAAATATACAGATGTCGGACATCAGAATGTAACACCATACAGAGCAAATATACAGATGTGGAACATCAGACATTCAGAATGTTACAGCATATAGAGCAAACTTACATATGTTGGAAATCAGCATGTAACGCTATAAAGAGCGTAACAACAGAGCATATCTAAAGATATGAACCCCAAACTGTTCCCTTAAACAGAGCAGCTATAAATATTTGTGGAATCAGAATGGTATACATATATAGGACATCAAACTGTAGCTCCATCCATGTGTAGACATCAGCATGTAACGATATAAAGAACACATATGCAGATATGGTGCTTGAAACTGTAGCTCTATTCATATGTGGAACATTAGAATATAACGCTACATATTGCAAATATACAATTGTGGACCATCTGAATGTAAGTCTGGAGCAAATCTTATGATGTGACGCATCAAACTGTACCGCTAAACATTATTCAAATCAAATATAAAGATGTAACAGGCCTTTAAGCGCATTTTATTCTTGTAGAAAAAGCACATAACAGACTCAAATATCTGAAAGCGACCTGTCGCCGAATATTTACAGATGTAATTTTAAATAAACTTAATCTGGGCATTGAGTTTGAATCCACTGTCTACGCGAAAGAGGTGGATTTCATCCGAAAATCCGTTAAATCAACATTTTGAAGCGGTTTTGATATTTCAGTGAAGAGCTTGTTAAATATGAATACAGACTCGATAAAATGCGTTTACAAAAATCAAATAGTAAAGAGCTTGCGACCCGAGTCTGTTTGTTTTTACAATACTTTGTTGTACCAGCTCGTATATTTTGAGTAAAAAAAAGAAGAAAATACCAAAAGTAGATAAAAGTAGACAATTGTGTATACAAAGACGTGTTTCAATAAGCATTTGCAATGTCCAACAATAACCTTAGCTTGAATAGTAAACAAACTAAGAATACAGTTATTAAGCTGAAATGCCCCTCTCCTAATTTTACGAAGTGTTGCGTTTGTCTTTTATTAGAAAATTAAAAAAAAAAGCAAACATTCAGAGAGAAGGTTTAGTATTCATAGATCGTAGCCATTATAAACACTCATTTAAACGATACGTACATACAAAAATAGTTTTCAAAGGATGATATATCATAGACATAAATGGTTTGTGCTAATACGGGTACCGCCTTTGAATAATAGGATAATAGCATTATATACAAAAAAATCAAATTCTTGTCTTCAAATACTCTAAATTTCAAGCGAGGTCTTTAAAAGCAACAGCTTTGTTCGCATAATCAAACTAAATATTCATTATGCCATATTATCAATTTCTTGAATCCATTTTATTTGTAACAAACATTCCCCCATATTTGATCGCATGCCTTTCTTTGTAATAAGCACTTGTCCCTATCAATGACTATGAATTAAAGACACTTGATGTGAATGAAGCTTGGCGTTAAACAGACAGAATTAGCTGTTACAAGTTTACGGCTATCGCCGTCAAGCGAGTGCTGCATGCAGCGTTCTATTACAAGTCTTTTCTTAAGCTGTCGCCTCGGCCGCATCAGCTATTACAGCGATGGGGTGATTTGCTTTGACATCAGTTCTATCAGTGATATGCTTGAAGCTTCTCTCATTTAGGAAAACCGGTAAACTTGATCTGGGCTTTCGAATACGTTTGTGTAAAATTATTTGAAGGTTCTTCATTTATTTTTACCCGGATTTTTTCATAATGCAATATGTGAAACATGATTTGTTTTCGTGTTTCATTTAAAACAATATAGCCATGTTAAAACAGTATTTTATTTCCCTCAAAACTTAATGAAAGTGTTGGTAAGAAATATGCAGACTCTGAAAGTAGAATAAGATACCGTGAAATAAAACGCTAATATTCAGTTTTATTCTTGGTCAACCATTACTAAAAAATAGTATGATAATGGACCTTTGGAAACGGCCGAGTACGACACATACGAAATATTGCAGTCTCGGTTTGATTGAGACTGTTCATGAGCGGTAGTGAAATATGCTAGCTACCGCTCACGCCCTCTAGCCCCGGGTTGAGCAGAACTCAATATTCATAAAAATCAACAGTACAGAATGTTAACCATCCCGAAGATGGCAAGCATATGGCGTGGATATAACAATATTTGTATCTTTATTACATGGTTACACATACTGTATATTCACCTCGTAAAGGAGTTATTATATTTATGAAATGTAAAAAATGAAAAGAATGATAGTGGCTATAACATAATCACATTCAACATTTATAACAAATTACTCATAATGCTCCTTTCGAATAAAAGTATCATATCTAACATACTTAATCACAGAACCGGTGTTTTAACTGGCCTTATAGTGATACAATTATATACCCGACGCCTTTAAAAGTGCATGTGTTTTTACGCTGTGTTTATTTTTAATTAATTCCGATTTTACTTCTTTTAATACATGAATTTGATCGGTCACCAGATTTAAAGGGTCAAGTGGATAATTTCTAACATGTACATAACACTATAATCGATCTTGGAAATAAACACAAAATAAAAAACTTCCACTTTCAATGGCGTTAAGTATACAAGGACTTTTTCTTTTTTAGCAAATTGCCGCCTACGAGTAATATGAAATAACCTACATCATTTAAAAAAAAAATGCAAACGAAGTAACAGCACTTTTGTAAGCTTTGGTTTCATGCTCGCAATCTTAAATGTTCTCCTACTAAACATCTTGTTCAGATATCAAATTAATAAAAATGTCTTCTTTAATACTGCAAACACATAAAGGCAAACCATACAGTAGACCATTTGTGATTTTTTATATAAAAACCGTATCACAGCAAACCTCGGAAGTGCGGAGAAGAAAATGCAACAACCACAACATTTCAAGAAAAAGAAACACTCTCTCTATAATATACATTTTCAATGCAAGATTGTACAAGCGGACTCTCTAATCTGAATTGACAGGCCATGTTTTCTTTCGCGCCCGCGCCTTAAGTCCTTAACAGTTTAATATCACGATAAAATCTTATCTTGACAAACTAACAATTATCAGGCAATAGGGCAATAGAAATGGTAGTAAAGTCAATAGTTAACGGCAATATTATTTTTCCTTGATATGTCCGGTTATCTGATTTCAATACAAAAGATGTAATTATTACAATAGTGTACATCGATATTTATCTTTTTAATAAATAAATAAATATTGATATGTTTTCATCATCAAAGAAGATTTGCGATAGATTTTTGCAACATTCGATTTTTGTCTTTGATTGTTAATATGTTTTTGTCTGTTTCACGTTTCTCAATTTTTAATAATATTTCCGTGGAATTTAATCATTTTATAAGTCGTTTATCATTATCTATTGTTTTATAAAGACTTTAGCCTTTAGCG
Organism: Cyrtodaria siliqua; assembly: GCA_037043455.1. Lineage (NCBI taxonomy): Eukaryota > Metazoa > Mollusca > Bivalvia > Adapedonta > Hiatellidae > Cyrtodaria > Cyrtodaria siliqua. Next base: position 63,827 of record JAWPHD010014002.1, read on the forward strand.
AAAGAAAGGTTAAGGTTCTACACACTATGTGCGTGAATGTCTCGTTGTGTTAGAATGCCCTTATTAAAATAATACCTAATACAAACAGTAAGAGTTTGTTAAAATTTGAATTTTGCAAAATATGAAACTAATATATGCAGACATTTGTATTGAATGTTTACTCCCCCATTTCTGATCATAGTTAAAGTTGACATTAATGTAATCGAGGTTTGCAAACACTTTTCCATGCGTGTAAAATAGTGTGTTATATAGGACAGCAAAACCCGGAAACGAACATATATTCGAACATTTAATGTTATCCTTAGCGATATTTAATGTTATAGTTAAACTGTACGTACATTTAAGTTAAGAGGTCATTTACCTATAAAAATATCTACATTATTTATATATGATATGTTATTTATTTTATTGTTATTAAG
>JAWPHD010014003.1:0-64239 GCA_037043455.1 Cyrtodaria siliqua
TTAAAGTACAAACATAAATATATAAAATCTAAAAGCTCAAAGCTCTAACTAGTCTACCTTAAATTAAAGTACTAATATAAATATGTAAAATCTCAAATCTCAAATTTCTAAACAGTCTACCTTAAATTAAAGTACTGATATAAATATATAAAATCTTAAAATATCATAGCTCTAAACAGTTTCTTTTAAACTAATATACTAACATATCAAAGCTCTAAAGAGTCTACCTTAAATTAAAGTACTAACATAATATATAAAATATGAAATATCATAGCCTTAAACATTCTACCTTAAATTAAAGTACTGACATAATATATAAAATCTAAATTCACATAGTTCTAAACAGTCTACCTTAAATTAAAGTGCTAACATAATATATAAAATCTAAAATATCAAAGCTCTAAACACTCTACTTTAAATTAAAGTGCTAACATAATATATAAAATCTAAAATCTCAAAGCTCTAAACACTCTACTTTAAATTAAAGTACTAACATAATATACAAAATCTAAAATATCAAAACTCTAAACAGCCTACCTTAAACATAAATACTAACAGAAATACATTAAATTTATAAAATCTTAATTATCATAGTTCTAAACAGTCTACTTTAAATTAAAGTGCTAACATAATATATAAAATCTAAAATATCAAAGCTCTAAACAGTCTACTTTAGATTAAAGTACTAACTTAATATATAAAATCAAAGCTCTAAACAGTCTACTTTAAATTAAAGTGCTAACATAATATATAAAATCTAAAATATCAAAGCTCTTAACAGTTTACTTTAAATTAAAGTACTAACTTAATATATAAAATCTAAATTCTCATAGTTCTAAACAGTCTACTTTAAATTAAAGTACTAACTTAATATATAAAATCTAAAATATCAAAGCTCTAAACAGTCTACTTTAAATTAAAGTACTAACTTAATATATCAATCTAAAATGATCATAGTTCTAAACAGTCTACTTTAAATTAAAATACTAACATAATATATAAAATCTAAAATATCAAAGCTCTAAACAGTCTACCTTAAACTTAAGTACTAACATAAATAGATTAAAGTTATAAAATCTAAATTATCATAGTTCTAAACAATCTACTTTAAATTAAAGTGCTAACATAATATATAAAATCTAAAATATCAAAGCTCTAAACACTCTACTTTAAATTAAAGTACTAATATAAATACATTAAAGTTATACACTATAAATTCTCATAGTTCTAAACAGTCTACTTTAAATTAAAGTACTAACTTAATATATAAAATTTAAAATATCATTGTTTTTAAACAGACTACTTTAAATTAAAGTGCTAAGATAATATATAAAATCTAAAATATCAAAGCTCTAAACAGTCTACTTGAAATTAAAGTGCTAACATAATATATAAAATCAAAAACATCATAGTTCTAAACAGTTTACTTGAATATAAAGTGCTAAAATAATATATAAAACATAAAATATCAAAGCTCTAAACAGCTACATTAAATTAAAGTACTAATTTAATATATACAATCTAAAATATCATAGTTCTAAACAGTCTTCTTTAAATTAAAATACTAACATAATACGTAAAATCTAAAATATCATAGTTCTGAACAGTCTACTTTAAATTAAAGTGCTAACATAATATATAAAATCTAAAATATCAAAGCTCTAAACATTCTACTTTAAATTAAAGTACTAACATAATATATAAAATCTAAATTATCAAAGCTATAAATAGTCTAATTTAAATTAAAATACTAACGTCAATACATTAAAGTTATACAATCTAAATTCTCATAGTTCTAAACAGTCTACTTTAAGTTAAAGTGCTAACATAATATATAAAATCTAAAATATCAAACCTCTAAACAGTCTACATTAAATTAAAATATTAACATAAATACATTAAAGTTATACAATCTAAATGATCATAGTTCTAAACAGTCTACTTTAAATTAAAGTGCTAACATAAAAATATAAATCTAAAATATCAAAGCTCTAAACAGTCTACTTTAAGTTTAAATACTAACATAAATTCATTAAAGTTATACAATCTAAATTCTCATAGTTCTAAGAAGTCTATTTTAAATTAAATTGCTAACATAATATATAAATCTAAAATATCAAAGCTCTAAACAGTCTACTTTAAATTTAAATACTAACATAAATTTATTAAAGTTATACAATCTAAATTCTCATAGTTCTAAACAGTCTACTTTAAATTAAAGTGCTAACATAATATATAAAATCTAAAATATCAAAGCTCTAAACAGTCTACTTTAAATTAAAGTACTAACTTAATATATAAAATCTAAAATATCATAGTTCTAATCAGCCTACTTTAAATTAAAGTGCTAACATAATATATAAAATCTAAAATATCAAAGCTCTAAACAACCTACCTTTAATTTAAGTACTAACATAAATACTTTAAAGTTATCCAGGCTAAATTATCATAGTTCTAAACAGTCTACTTTAAATTAAAGTGCTGACATAATACATAAAATCTAAAATATCAAAGCTCTAAACAGTATACCTTAAACTTAAGTACTAACATAAATACAATAAAGTTATACAATCTAAATTCTCATAGTTCTAAACAGTCTACTTTAAATTAAAGTGCCAACAAAATATATAAAATCTAAAATATTAAAGCTCTAAACAGTCTACTTTAAATTTAAGTACTAACATAAATACATTAAAGTTATACAATTTAAAAGCTCAAAGTTCTAAACAGTCTACTTTAAATTAAAGTGCTAACATAATATTTAAATCTAAAATATCAAAGCTCTAAACGGTCTACTTTAAATTAAAGTGCTAACATAATATATAAAATCTAAATTATCATAGTTCTAATCAGCCTACTTTAAAATAAAGTGCTAACATAATATATAAAATCTAAAATATCAAAGCTCTAAACAGTCTACTTTAAATTAAAGTACTAACTTAATATATAAAATCTAAAATATCATAGTTTTAATCAGCCTACTTTAAATTAAAGAGCTAACATAATATATAAAATCTAAAATAGCAAAGCTCTAAACAGCCTACCTTTAATTTAAGTACTAACATAAATACTTTAAAGTTATACAGGCTAAATTATCATAGTTCTAAACAGTCTACTTTAAATTAAAGTGCTAACATAAAACATAAAATCTAAAATATCAAAGCTCTAAACAGTATACCTTAAACTTAAGTACTATCATAAATACATTAAAGTTATATAATCTAAAAGCTCAAACATCTAAACCGTCTACTTTAATATAAAGTGCTAACATAATATTTAAATCTAAAATATCAAAGCTTTAGACAGTCTACTTTAAATTAAAGTGCTAACATAATATAAGTCTACCTTAAACTTAAGTACTAACATAATATATAAAATATCAAATATCAAAGCTCTAAACAGTCTGCTTTAAATTAAAGTGCTAACATAATATATAAAATCTAAAATATCAAAGCTCTAAACGGTCTACTTTAAATTAAAATACTAACATATATAAAATATAAAATATCAAAGCTCTAAACAGTCTACCTTAAATTTAAGTACTAACATAATAAATAAAATCTAAATTATCATAGCTCTAAACAATCTACCTTAAATTAAAGTACTAACATAATATACAAAATATAAAATATCAAAGCTCTAAACAGTCTACCTTAAATTTAAGTACTAACATAAATGCATAAAAGTTATAAAATCTAAATTCTCATAGTTCTAAACAGTCTACTTTAACTTAAAGTGCTAACATAATATATAAAATCTAAATTATCAAAGCTCTAAACACTCTACCTTAAATTAAAGTACTAACATAATATATAAAATCTAAATTTATCAAAGCTCTTAATAATCTACCTTAAATTAAAGTACTAATATATTATATAAAATCTAAATTATCAAACCTCTAAACAATCTACCTTAAATCAAAGTACTAATATATTATATAAAATCTAAATTATCAAAGCTCTAAACAATCTACCTTAAATTAAAGTACTAATATATTATATAAAATCTAAAATATCAAAGCTCTAAACAGCTACTTTAAATTAAAGTACTAATTTAATATATACAATCTAAAATATCATAGTTCTAAACAGTCTTCTTTAAATTAAAATACTAACATAATACGCAAAATCTAAAATATCATAGTTCTGAACAGTCTACTTTAAATTAAAGTGCTAACATAATATATAAAATCTAAAATATCAAAGCTCTAAACAGTCTACTTTAAGTTTAAATACTAACATAAACTCATTAAAGTTATACAATCTAAATTATCATAGTTCTAAACAGTCTACTTTAAATTAAAGTGCTAACATAATATATAAATCTAAAGTATCAAAGCTCTAAACAGTCTACTTTAAGTTTAAATACTAACATAAATTCATTAAAGTTATACAATCTAATTTCTCATAGTTCTAAACAACTACTTTAAATTAAAGTGCTAACATAATATATAAAATCTAAAATATCAAAGCTCAAAACAGTCTACTTTAAATTAAAGTGCTAACATAATATATAAATCTAAAATATCAAAGCTCTAAACAGTCTACTTTAAATTTAAATACTAACATAAATTCTTTAAAGTTATACAATCTAAATTCTCATAGTTCTAAACAGTCTACTTTAAATTAAAAGTGCTAACAATATATAAAATCTAAAATATCAAAGCTCTAAACAGTCTACTTTAAATTAAAGTACTAACTTAATATATAAAATCTAAAATATCATAGTTCTAATCAGCCTACTTTAAATTAAAGTGCTAACATAATATATAAAATCTAAAATATCAAAGCTCTAAACAGTCTACTTTAAATTAAAGTACTAACTTAATATATAAAATCTAAAATATCATAGTTCTAATCAGCCTACTTTAAAATAAAGTGCTAACATAATATATAAAATCTAAAATATCAAAGCTCTAAACAGTCTTCTTTAAATTAAAGTACTAACTTAATATATAAAATCTAAAATATCATAGTTTTAATCAGCTTACTTTAAATTAAAGAGCTAACATAATATATAAAATCTAAAATAGCAAAGCTCTAAACAGCCTACCTTTAATTTAAGTACTAACATAAATACTTTAAAGTTATACAGGCTAAATTATCATAGTTCTAAACAGTCTACTTTAAATTAAAGTGCTAACATAATACATAAAATCTAAAATATCAAAGCTCTAAACAGTATACCTTAAACTTAAGTACTATCATAAATACATTAAAGTTACATAATCTAAAAGCTCAAACTTCTAAACCGTCTACTTTAATATAAAGTGCTAACATAATATTTAAATCTAAAATATCAAAGCTTTAAACAGTCTACTTTAAATTAAAGTGCTAACATAATATAAGTCTACCTTAAACTTAAGTACTAACATAATATATCAAATATCAAATATCAAAGCTCTAAACAGTCTGCTTTAAATTAAAGTGCTAACATAATATATAGAATCTAAAATATCAAAGCTCTAAACGGTCTACTTTAAATTAAAATACTAACATATATAAAATATAAAATATCAAAGCTCTAAACAGTCTACCTTAAATTTAAGTACTAACATAATAAATAAAATCTAAATTATCATAGCTCTAAACAATCTACCTTAAATTAAAGTACTAACATAATATACAAAATATAAAATATCAAAGCTCTAAACAGTCTACCTTAAATTTAAGTACTAACATAAATGCATAAAAGTTATAAAATCTAAATTCTCATAATTCTAAACAATCTACTTTAACTTAAAGTGCTAACATAATATATAAAATCTAAATTATCAAAGCTCTAAACACTCTACCTTAAATTAAAGTACTAACATAATATATAAAAGCTAAATTAGCAAAGCTCTAAACAATCTACCTTAAATTAAAGTACTAATATAATACATAAAATCTAAAATATCAAAGCTCTAAACAATCTACCTTAAATTAAAGTACTAACATAATATATAAAATCTAAATTATCAAACCTCTAAACAATCTACCTTAAATTAAAGTGCTAACATAATATATAAAATCTAAATTATCAAGCTCTAAACACTCTACCTTAAATTAAAGTACTAACATAATATATAACATCTAAATTATCAAAGCTCTAAACAATCTACCTTAAATTAAAGTACTAATATATTATATAAAATCTAAAATATCAAAGCTCTAAACAATCTACTTTAACTTAAAGTGCTAACATAATATATAAAATCTAAATTATCATAGCTCTAAACAGTCTACCTTAACTTAAATACTAACATAATATATAGAATCTAAATTCCCAAACTCTTAACAGTTTACTTTAAATTAAAGTACTTAAATAAATATATAAAATCTAAAATCTACTTAACAGTTATAGAATGTCCAACGACGCGTTATGATGATATATAATGGACTGGGGTGAAATCAAAGGGTCTTCCTGGCGAACATTTTCGAGGCGGCGCCGATAAAATTTTGACAGGAAGACCCTTTGATTTCACCCCTGTCCATGATATATCCTCATAACACCGAGTTGGACATTCTATAAGTTTTTTTTATCGCATGTCTACATATAAAACGATTTTTAATAATAATAATAATAAAAATATTATGTTAAACTGTTCCAAAATAGAAAATACCCCGTAGGAAGCCTCATAAAATATTGCGACATAATCTGGGCTCAGCGACGTGAATTGCTATTTGTTGCCCCGGAAGAATTGACCAATCAAACCAATATGATACAGAGCGTCAACCAATCGAATTGTTAAATTTAACCGCGTGCTCTTTTTAGCACCTTGCCATACTTTTTGTTTTAAAGTTTATTTTTGTGCGAGCAGTGAATTACAGGGAAAACAGAACGGAAGGCCTTGTTAAAAAAAATGGACTTTTTTAAATTTGACGATGGTGAAGACATACTTTTTTATGTTTCTAAATCTAGTAATATTTGTAGCCACGCCCCCTTGTATGATACTTGGTAAAACGACCCACCTTTTGAAACGTTTATATCAGATATCATACAAGCGGGCGTTGCTAGCGATAAAACAGTTATAGAATATCCAACTTGGTGTTACACGCATATATCATGAAAACAGCACGGCTTACGCCTCGATATAATTCATGATATATGCTCGTAACACCTCGCTGGACATTCTATAACTAATACTTAAAGTACTAACATAAATATATAAAATCTAAAATCTCAAAGCTCTAAACAGTTTACATTAAATTAAAGTAATAAAATAAATCCATAAGAAATGTCCAAAATAAGTGCTGTATAGACTCTTTGCCACTAGCGAATCTTTGGAGATACAGCCACGTATATTGGTGTTATATACTCTTCAAAATAATTTAAGGACCACAAAAAAGAATAGTATTAAGTTACTTTAATATTCTGGATTTCAAATCCACAGAAAAAGTTAATGCATTTTGTGTCACCTAACACCTGTTAAGGCATTCAATGTTTGCCTCACGAGTTCATCAGTTTGGAATAACTTCTTAAAAAGCCCTTGAAGGTATGTAAAGGTTAGCCTTTCCTGATATGCAAGAGCATGAAGAGTGTAGAAATGACCATGATATGCTGGGGATTTTTTTTATTGTTATTTATTGACGTTTAAAGTATTGGTAAAATTGTATTTTAAGCTTGTTTTGGGAGCTGGATGGGGTTAATCGTAAAGAAATGAGGCCAACAATGTAAAGAAGCGCTTCTTGGTACCTTTTTTCTGGTATGAAAACATGGGTAATTTATTGTCCTTCAAAGAAATGTATGATCCAATGATGGTGTGTCTTATTTTACTCATGGATTCAGGTTAAGGGCTTGTCATGGGTTAGATTGTTGAGCATTGGACATTAAATGGTGGAATGCCCTCTAAAACACGGTCCTTTAATTATTTTGAAGAGTATATTTCGACCCATCGGCAGCACATTATGATCATATAAACATTTTAGACGCATATCGAAAAGTTTGCGTAAATGTTCTTATATTCATGTTCTTGATTTTGTATAGGTTGGGCAGCTTTAGTTTATCAGTATAGTATAACGTGATAAAGACAGCGTAATATTTACACGTTCAAGTAGTAAACAAAATTGAAGACAGGTCTTTGTTTATTTATGCAGCAGCGTAATTGCCAGACAGGCACTCGTGGGACGTCAAGTTATATACAACTGCAGATAATTTGTTATCGCTAACTTGTTTTTCTGCAACTGTTTAAACACATTTAATAGGAAACCTGCAGGTCTGTATTTAGAATTCATAAGCTACAAACTTATTATATTGTTTATAGATATATCTTCCGATTAGATGGTGTGTTAGCATTTGTCGTATTTATTGCATTCTACGGAGCCATCATTACATTCTACTGAACATGTTTTATGTTAGGTATGCGCATTTGTAAACATAATGAATGCACCATCTATTAAGATTTAGGTGGAAATAACTATTATAGATTTTAGTCTTGTTTTAGATTTCCTAAAAGAAATCAGACTATATAAATCATTACAATGTGTTCTTATATGTATTTACTTGTTTATATACCTGTTGACGGGCATTTGTTGATTTACATATTTATAGTTTATATTACTACCATATCATCCCTTATTTTTTAATAGTTTTATCTTAATATATTTACATTAATTTTTAACTACTACTTAATTTCTTCATCTTTCGTCGTTTTTTGCGCACAATATGACCTATTTATGTGTCGACGTGCCGTAAAACACCATTCATTCATTCATTCATTCATTCATTCATTCATTCATTCATTCATTCATTCATTCATTCATTCATTAAAAAGGCATATAATACATCTGAGGCGGTTGTTTTATACAGAAGCATTTCTATAGTATTAGCATACGAAAATTCGGGTAACTTGATTGAGTATCTGAGGAAACTGTATGCGTAGATAACAAGCAAGGTTTTACGCAAGTGTAAAATAGCTGCCGAGAGAAAATAGCATTATATCTGGGTAGGAACTGGGAACAAAATTTAACATAATAACAGATCAAGTCACGTGTGTTAAAACAATATTTAAAAAAAAATGTTGTCACGAAGACGTTAACATGCCACGACCGTTTTTCCTTACCAGACAATTTTTTACCATCATTTCTTCCTACCAAACATTTTGAATATAGATGGACAACCTCGCTTTGTTTTGGTCAAATCCTTGACATGCGTTACATATTGATTACATATTCACATTTGTAGCACGACATGCTAGAAGTACACATCAGCACAGAAATACAATTGTTCACATGTAAGGGATGAGTGTGCGTTAGCGTGTGCATCGCAACGCAAATAAACTGTTCACTGCTACCATGTGTAATTATAAGATTGTGTTATCAAGCGAAAAACTCAAAGAAACTGTTCATTGCTACCTTACCATGTGCAATTAAATAAAATGCCTTTCTTTTGAAATTCGGTTGAGAAGTAAACCTGAACAGCCAAAGTGTTTGTTAGGGTTTTTTCAATACAATTTTTCCTGGATGAACACTTTGGTGTTGTTAAAAGTTTAACTCCATAAGGTTGTTTTGTTTAGAGAATTGCATGATAAAGACACCGTAAAAGTTGTATCCCGACACTTTAAGAGTTTAAGAATTTATGCTTGAGAACATCATAATCAGAATACTTCAATGGAAGACATAATATCTTTTGATTAACGATATTTAAAAGGTTGTAATTTTAGAACTTACTCATTTTATTCCACAGACTGAATATATTTTATGATAGTTATTTTTCTTTCAAATAACTGTTATATTATTTACTGTGACCATATTTTGATCACATATTCATGCTTATATACTAATCTTCTACGTTAAGTGATAGCTTTAAGATATAAATTATATGATACTCTTTCACAATTAATGATTATAGTTAAGAATATATCGAACAGTTAACTTATATATTATAACGTGCCAATTAATAGTATTTGTTTCAATACATAGTTCCGACTCGTCAGTCAAATCCAATTAACACACCCACATTCTTGTCAGATGGAAAGCACTGTTGAACCGTAAATTTCACAGTAACGAATTCTTCACACGTGTGAGGAAGTCGTGCGAATTCTTCACATATGTGAAGAATACGTGCGGATATTTCACAAAAATCGCACGAATATGTCACAAATTTGTGAAATTTACGTTTGGCATTTCTACCCCTAGTAGAGCAAAAACGTATTTTTCACATGTTAAAACAGCACGGGAAAAATGCAATAAATGATTGTTTAGACGAAAACGTCACATGTACATACAGATCGGCAAAAATATAACATTATTAGAAAAATATGCGGAGCACAACACAACACGACAAAACAGAACAGAACAGAGAATGAAACAGAACAGAACAGAATAGAATAGAATATAATTCCCATTAATGGTATGCAGTTTTAACGGCAACAAACAATGTATTAATTTGGCTTGTGTACAGCTATACGGTGTACGTTTTTGGTTTTATCTCATACGATCCATTAGGAAGAGACGGTGAAGCGCGAAATAACTTTGAAATTTTGAATTGTGTTCTTCGCGCTTCCTTCGTGCTCCATCATCGTGTTTTCGTGCATTGCCTAAAGGTCGATGCTCCAAGCGGAAGCTGCGATGACGATGCGTGATGGTACAATGGCGATGCGTGAAGGTGCGATGGCGTTGCGCGAATGGACAATGGCGATGCGCGAAGGTGCAATAGTGATGCGCGAAGGTGCGATGGCGGTGCCAGAAGATGTAATAACGATGCACGAATGTGCGATGGTGGTGCCTGAAGGTGCGATGGCGTTGCGCGAATGTGCAATGGCGATGCGCGAAGGTGCATCTTTTCGATTCGTTATCGAAACATCGGGCTTCTATAGTCTTTTTTATGATAGCGGACAAACAGACCTAACGATATGTATTGATAAAAATACCTACAAATATATCCATACTACATGGGTGCCCCTGCTTTAGTGCGACCTTGACATTGAAGGTAGCCGCCTGGCGGTTGCACGCTTGTGTTATGAGGAATAAATGCGTGATGAGTAATTTGAAAATCGGTCTGTGTAAGTGGAATATACAGAGCGGACACGAATGTTTATACAAACTCTATGACCTCTAAGCGCCCAGCGACATTGACCATGAATATAGCGCCCGGCCGTTGCGCGCTGCGCACCATTGTTTTATATGAGGAATAATTGTGCGAAAGTTATGGAGCCGACATGAAATTTCGGACGGACAGGCGCACGCACGGACGGACAGGGGTAACACATGTATGTGCCATAACGTCGTCGAATGGCAGGTGCATAAATTATGCAGTGCGAGCTAAAGTAATCGATTTTGGCAAGTTATCTGTCTGTCCGTATATGGCAAGCCAATTGTCCAATAATTACGTGAACCCAGGTTCAGGTTCACGGTCGAAAAACTAGGATTAACGATCGATAAACTAGGTTTTTCGAACGTAAAAACAGGTTAACCTATACTTTCGAGCGAAAACATAGGGTAACGTCCGTAAACCATATTTCACGCTCGTAAACGTAGGTTGACGCTCGTAAACTTTAGTTCACGGTCGTAAACATAGGTTCACGTTCGTAAACTATGGTTCACGCTCGTGAACCCCGGTTTACGCTCGAGAACCCCGGTTCACGCTCGTAAACATAGGATAACGACCGAAATTCATAGTTCAATCGAGAAACCTAGTTTATCGAACGTAAACCATGGTTTACGGTCGATATACTTGGATTATCAAATCAACTATGAATTTCGGGCGTGAACATGGGTTCACGACCGTGAACCTATGTTTACGACCGTGAACCTATGTTTACGACCGTGAACCATAGTTTACGACCGTGAACCTATGTTTACGAGCGTGAACCATAGTTTACGGACGTAAACCTATGTTTACAACCGTGAACTATAGTTTACACTCGTAAACTATAGTTTACACTCGTAAACTATGGTTCACGCTCGTAAACATAGGTTCACGCTCGTAAACGTAGGTTCACGTTCGTAAAATCGGGTTTATCGACTTGTAACTATGCTTTCGGACCGGCATCTGTGATTTACGAGCATACCCAATCACGACCGTGAACCATAGTTTACGAACGTGAACTAAAGTTTACGAGCGTCAACCTAGGTTTACGAACGTGAACCATAGTTTACGGACGTTAACCTATTTTTACGGGTGTGAACCATAGTTTACGAACGTGAACCTAGGTTTACGTTCGATAAACTAGGTTTCTCGAACAAATCTATGATTTTCGGTCGTTATCCTATTTTCACGAGCGTGAACCTATGTTCACGGTCGTAAACCCATGTTCACGGTCGTAAACCCAAGTTCACGGTCGTAAACATAGGTTCACGTTCGTAAACTAGGGTTCACGGTCGTGACCCCCGGTTCTCAGTCGAGAAACCTAGTTTATCGAACGTAAACCTGGGTTCACGAGCGTAAACGCCCGTTATCCTATGTTTTCGCTCGAAAATATAGGTTATTATTCGATAAACCTGGTTTTACGTTCGAAAAACCTAGTTTATCGATCGTTACTCCTAGTTTTTCGACCGTAATTATTGGACAATTGGCTTGCCATATCCGTAAATATCTGTAGCAGAACCACAGCGCAAATCTATATAAACATATCCGTTGAAAAGCTAGAATGATTAAAAAGTACCTCGCTGCAATATATCCAAACGATTCGCAAAACGCATTTTTTCTTTCCCGGTGGTTAAAGGTCAAAAGCGCAACATTCATGATAAGTTGTATATTTAATCAGAGTATACTAGTATAGAGACTTAGTAGCCGACAATTAGTGGTTCCCGGATAGCTCGGTAGAGCATAGTCGTTACAACCTATGGGCTTGTTAAAACTAAGGGGCTAACTAAGGTGTTAAAACCCAGGAAATCGTCAAATTATCTCTTCGAAAAATACCACGTCATTCATTCGGGATAAATTTGACCCTCTTTGTCATAAAAAATCTTTAGGCAGGTGAGACCAGTCCGGTCATCAAGCAATTATTGAAAATGGCAATTAGGATTTTAAACTCTGGTCAAATCGTAGCCGATATGTTGGGCATATATTATGACAGGGTCTTCTTTGCACGTCCAGAGGGAGCCAGCTCGGCGCCGGCATTACAATCTACGGGTCGTGGTTTCGATCCCCATTGAGGGCATATACTGGTCGCTGTTAAAACCCCCGAGTGTCCATTTAAATATGTCTACGGCAAAGACTTCCATTGGGGAAAATTTGACACACAGGGGGCAAAAATGTATTTGGAGGAAATGGTTATCAAGTCGTCACGGACACAGCGCATTGACTGCGGATCACCTGCGATCCAGCACATGACAAGTGAACATATAATATATTAAGAAGAACACAAATGCATACAAAGAAACACATTTTTTTTCTTTTTCGAAGTTTTACATCAATATGTCAAAATGTCCAAACTAGAAAATAAGGAGCCGTCGAAACAATTTTCATGTCATACTAGCTACGTCGGAATGTCAGGTAGCAACATGCAATTGCTTGATACTTTATGCAGTATGAACTTGAATGTTGATCAACAAACAATATAAACGTAATAAACGAAACATGCATATCGGCAGCGAACATTGTTTTAACTTTATATTATAAACGCACTAGAGAGCAATAATAGACTTGTTGTAGTCTGCAGACCAATCACTTGCAATGTTTAGTAGCTGCACTCGCTTATTCTACCACTGTTGATCAGTTTACGCGAGTTTTCACTGACGGAATAGGATGAAAAAATGAAAACTCTGCTTTTAATGATCCTATCTAAGCAAAAGTTGAACTTGACCAAATGCAGTATGACATTTTGCTAAATCGAGGGCAATAACAACTCTGGCGTGTCTAGCCCATACTCGAACTTGACCGAGATCTTATAGTCATACATATTCTATCCAAATATTATTAAGATTGGTCTTGAAATAAAGCCTCTAGAGTGTTAACAATAACAAATACAGTTTCTTGCTAAATCAAGGGAAATAACTCTGGTGTTACTAGGCCGATATGACCGAAACTCGAACTTGGCTTGCATTTTATAAACGTTCACATTCTTTCTTAATATGATTCAGATTGGTCAATAATTGACTCTACTGTAGTGTGTTAACAAGGTAGAATATGGCATTTTTGCTAAATCAAGGGCCATAACTCTGGTCATACTTGTACGATCTGGCCCATAATCGAACTTGGCCGAGATCTTTTGGTCATATATGTTTTGTCAAATTGCTTGAAAAATGTGGCCGCTAGACTGTTAACATACCAATTGTATGATATAAGCGATAAACTGTATCCTGTCAGCTGGCTGTGAAAAATACGTTCGTACAAAAAAGTAAAAGAAAAGTCAAACGTATATGTCACATTTGCGATTTGTGATATTTACGGCCGTATTCTTCACAAAAGTGTAAAGAATTCGCACGAATTCCTCACACGTGTGAAGAATTCGTTTCTGTGAAATTTACAGTTCAACAAAGCACATTAAATGTAAATAAAATAATTTGTGTTTATTAGTAAATGTATGACATTTGCAAAATGTTGTCGGAATTACTTGGGTTTGTTTGGATGCAGTTACATATAACTTTTAAAAGTCATACATATCGAAAATTATTCCTTAAAACCACATTTAATTTTATTGTATGTCAATGGAGTTTTGTTGATCTCTGACGTACCTTATATGGATCAAATCTGCCTTGTTCCCCAGCAACACAACTGGCAAATGCGCAGAAGGTTTCCGGTCTCGTCTTAGCCAATCACATATCCCTTCCGCAAGGTCAAAACTGTGTCTGTCATTGATTGCGTATACGACGACAACACCGTCGACTTTGGTAAGAAGATCTTTATTTCCCGCCTTCTGGTCGATATTCTATACAAAGAAAAGCCATGTAATAAGTAAGTGACTTATATGCCCAGGAGTCAAGAGTAAGTAAATGACCCCCGTGGCGATTATTTGTGCATTTTGTTTCCAGATAACTTTTATAGATTTCTATATCGATGTGATGTCTTTTATATAACCCTGAACAAGGCTTAAAACCGAATTCATTTGATTGTAAGTATAAAAGTCGAACAGGAGCTGTAGTTTTCACAGAACACAGTCAACCAAAACACGCATTTAATCAAACAACATTTACAACGTTAATAAGAAGCAAGGCATGTGTCATCACAAACACAAACTAGTTGACAGTAGAGCTACCGCCTTGGAACGGTCATTGGCAAAAAGGCCGCTGGGAGTTTAAATCAGGTTCTATGGTGCACTAAACCTCACTCTTACCCTATTGCCATCAAAAATAAAACGGGACAGTGTAAATAAAGATATCCCTGCCAAGCTATATTCTCTAACACACAAGGCAGCATTAATAGGCGATATAGGTACAGCGTATAGATGATCATGTATATATGAATACAAACAACACACACAAGAAAGCAACAATGCAATTACTCAGAGACTTGGTAGCAGCAGAAGAAACAAGAGAACAAACCATTAAGGTTACTACAAGTCAATATTTAAGACAAACATCAAACTCCACCGTCCTTTGAGGATTTAGGTAGACGTAATCATAGGTTCCTCAGATCTGTCCGGTCATTGTAAATCAAAGACGAAAGCATACTGGCAACTAAAAATGGGCCAACCACTAAACACGCAATACTAGCATTGCAAAATGATCGGGTCATAGCCTCTTTTGATACGTTTTTTAACAAGTTTAATAAATACTGTATGCAATTGATTGTGACCAAGTGCCTTACGGAAGTTTGTTGTATATCACGTCACCATAGAACTCATTTTGTGATAGTCCTAGTCTCAGAAGAGTTTTTAAATCACTTTTATATTTTAAAAAGTAGATCAGGGTTACGATAATTAAACGTTACACGTTTTTTTGAAGTTGATAGTAATTATAGCCCTGTCGTAGTAGCGTCTTAGTTAACATATATAACATACTAAAGTCCATCACAAGCTCAAGTAAAACGAATAAGTCGACAAAGAAAGATCCCATAAGATGTTGCTCGGGGAACATCTCCATCTAAATATGGATAATTAACAATTTCAACTTTAAAATCATTTCTCTTGTCGTAAATTTAGATAATTACTTCTATATTTTCAATGAAAAGATGTAAATCGAGAAAAGAAGAGACAGTATCAGAAATATTAGCGTTGTTGGGTTGAAGTTCTTTAGGATAGATAGTGTTTAACACAGTAAAAAAAAAGAGATGTCAATGTTCGATATGTCATCCAGATACCGAGAGGTGTCATTAAAGGGTTCAATTACATCTGCCTGAGACTCGACGTGACGGCTCTTTAACAGCAATATAAAAAATAAAATCTACGACAAGCGGTGCACAGTTCGTACCCATAGGGATACCAACAACATGTCTATAAACGGTAGTTCCATATCTGACGAAAATATTATCTACATGTAATAGAAAATAAGTGCTTGACAAACGTCTTGGCAAGTCCACATAGTGTAATTGTCTAAACTGCCTTAGTAAAAAAAAATCTTTAATATTGTTACATGTTAAACATATAGGCTTTTTTCTAGCGAAAGTTTTTTTGAATGAGTGCAATAAGCTTGTCTTTGATAAGGTTGTTGGTAAGGTTGTACTTCGTGTGGAAGAGTTATAAATACTTAAAGAAACGTTGATTGTAAATTTCATTATTGTATTATTGAGTTGACATTTGCATGTAGAATTGTTTGAATAAATCTTTTTTCAGTTGTGTAAACGTTATGCTATTCAGTTCTCTGTAGGAACCGGTGGATTTGAAATGTACTGTGTGATATGTATAATGTTTCCATTTCCGTATTTATATGTAGAATTATGACCAAACCACTCTACTGGATTCGGATACAGGCCAGATACCAGCCTATCTTAGGTGGATAGATCACTCTTCTGTTATGTATGCCCGATGTATCAAGGCACAACCGCTATAAAGTAGGGGAATTTCTTCCCTCTTCCCGACAGTTGCATCATGGTTAGATACCAGCCTATCTTAGGTGGATAGATCGTTCTTCTGTTATGTATGCCCGATGTATCAAGGCACAACCGCTATAAAGAAGGGGAATTTCTTCCCGACAGTAGCATCATGGTTAGATACCAGCCTATCTTAGGTGGATAGATCGATCTTCTATTATGTATGAATTCTCTATCAAGGCATAATAGTCGAAGTACTGTAGACGATAGGTCGATCAAATGCTTTTTTGACTGATATATGAAGGACATAAATCAAGAATTATAACTCAAGTGCAGCGCACAAACAGACTTATTTATTATTAACTCATAAGACTAATAACTAATAAACCTTGCATACATTAAAGTCAACCGATTTCTTAGGATATAATTTCGATCACCCATCATATATGCTGTATTCTAATGGACTGTCGTGGTTTCATTATTATGTTTAAATGGCATATGATTATGCAATAAACGAACATTGCCAATATTTTGCCAACCTGTATGGCAATTAGCGAAATGTTGGCAATATTGGCTCTTAACGTGTGCAAGAGCTCTGATCTGACAGCTTTGAAACTTCAACTTTTATACTGTAATCAAACGCTGAAGAAATGCATACCATACATTCTCTTGCGTCGATCATAAACGTACTAAAAAACTTATGATTAAAAGTACTTAATAGAAATTAAAGGGGCATACGGCAATTTTGAAATATGTATCAACCATTAAACCTTAGTTAAAGGGACATACGGTAATCTTAAAATGTTTATCAAGCATTAAACCTTAGTTAAAGGGGCATACGGCAATCTTGAAATATGAATCAACCATTAAACCTTAGTTAAAGGGACGCACGGCAATCTTGAAATACGTATCAACCATTAAACCTTACTTAAAGGGACGCACGGTAACCTTGAAATGTTTATCAAGCATTAAACCTTAGTTAAAGGGGCATACGGCAATCTTGAAATATGTATCAACCATTAAACCTTAGTTAAAGGGACGCACGGCAATCTTTAAATAAGTATCAACCATTAAACCTTAGTTAAAGGGACGCACGGCAATCTTGAAATGTTTATCAACCATTAAACCTTATTTAAAGGGACGCACGGCAATCTTCAAATGTTTATCAAGCATTACACCTTAGTTAAAGGGACGCACGGCAATCTTGAAATGTTTATCAAGCATTAAACCTTAGTTAAAGGGACGCACGGCAATCTTGAAATGTTAATCAAGCATTACACCTTAGTTAAAGGGACGCACGGCAATCTTGAAATGTTTATCAAGCATTAAACCTTAGTTAAAGGGACGCACGGCAATCTTGAAATGTTTATCAAGCATTAAACCTTAGTTAAAGGGACACACGGCAATCTTGAAATGTTTATCAAGCATTAAACCTTAGTTAAAGAGACACACGGCAATCTTGAAATGTTTATCAAGCACAGAAATTAGCGTCTCGATTTATTTTTTATCCAGTATCATTTTCACGTTGAACCTGATTGCATGTAATTTTTTTGAGTTTTCATTTTTTCGTTTCGTTTATATTACTATACAGTACAATATAAGCCACAGTTAATAATATGCAACAACAATTTGCTTTATAATTCATATTTATGCTTAAACTGCATACGTGGATAGTAAAGACGACAAAGAAGGAACTATGTTTATAAAGTTTATTGGCATAACTGACTTAGTACCCCAGACTAAGATGACTAGATTGTAATGACTAGCTAATGTAATGACTAGTTATTAGTATTATATACATAGTCTGGTGAGGGCTGAGTCTATGATGGTAGACAGCGGACAATGGATGCATTGGCCTACGATGGCAGGCTACGGGCTGTGGATGAATGAGTCTACGAATAGCAGACAGCGGGCAATGGATGCAAAGGCCTACGATGGCAGGCGACGGGCTATGGATGCACGCGTCTACGATGGCAGACAGCGCGCAATGAATGCATTGGACTACGATTGCTGGTAGCAGGCTCTGGATGCAAGAGTCTTCGATGGCAGACAACGGGCCACGGATGTGTTAGCCTATGATGGCAGGCGGAAGAGGGGGCTATGGTTGACGCCCACAATGGCGGACTGTGGGCTATAGATGCAATGGCCTATGACAGAAAATGGCAGGCCGTAGCTATTTTCCATAAATGCCAGACAACAGGCAATGGATGCAAATCGATGATGGCAGACACTATGCAACATATGTATTAGCATACTACGGCAGGTAGCAGAAAGATGAGGTCTCCTGCAGATAACTATGTTGAGGTGATAGACAGATACCGTCTATTGGTAACTAATGCACCTGTTCGATACAAGTATGTTGAGGCATGTAATATAAAATAAAATGATAATAATTTCAACATCCTGTCTACAGATGTGTAATACAAGTTCAAAATCCTTACATGATGAGTAGTGCTCTTTGTGAATACATGTTGGAACATAAACAGTATGTACATTTTTACGTTTCCTTAAGTATGTCAGTAGTTGCTATGACAGCCTATGAATCCTAAATGCTGGCGGCAATGGAGTTATTTTATTTGAAACACATACTGTCTTTTAAAGTAAGTGTATAAGATGGTAAATTACTAACAACAGCCATACTGGGAGAACTCATACTTCATAGTTTAATGGTTCACAAATTATGTATTCTTTGATTCGGTAGTTCTGATGCCAGTTTATGAATCTAGGCTGGTGATGGCGATGAAGACCTTGTAGTAGGATGCATACCGTCTTTGCAAACGTCTGTATAACTCGTGATACTAACATCAGCCATTTTAAGAAGTACTAAGACCACTCGTACTAAGTTCATTGAACATGACAAGGTAGCAGCACTCTGAACACTCGCGACTTCTAAATGTAAACCTTGATGCAGCGGCTAAGCCTACAGAGACCATATGAAGAAGTGCTATGAACACCCGTACTTCTTCAATTAACCCTATTTAAGAGTAGAAGCACTGAGAACACTCGTGACTAAAGACATGTTTAACCTGCTGATCAATCCTTAAACTGAAGGACAAAGCGATCTATTTAGAACACTCATAATATTCACTTAATAAAAACCTGTTTCGTCTATATACAGATAGAGCTTGATTGTTGGTGTCGCAGGAACCCCATCCACTGGAGTTTTCAACAGTTCATTCGTTCATATTGTTCTGCCTTTCTTGAGAAGGCATTATGGTAGACGTAGAAGTGTGTATCTCCATACTGACGGTACATGACATCGATAAAATCGCTATAGCTATCTAGTTCCTTCCTCCTGTAAGGCTCTGTTTCACACAACACATTCTTGTACTTCGAAAACGCTGCTCGAAACTCATGGATGTTAAGGCTCCTGTGTAGTCTGGCGTCAGTTGGCCATATGATCATACGCTGTCCATTCTGGTCATGTGTTTCATTGGCAGAAACCATGCAGGGATGAGCAGCATTGCTAAATTCACGTGTTTGTGTGCGGCAATGTCATTCTTTAATTTTGGAGGAATGACATTAACCGCTGGAAGATCGTCAGCTGGCCGACGTAGCGCGATAGAAGCACTCCGTGGAGTTTTCAGGGCCTCATCTTGTGTTTCCGAGGCCGTATTTCTGTCAAACAACGTTCTAAATAACCTGATCGGTATCAGACACGTTGATGCGTCTCGAAAGGTCCGCCAAATTAGCCTGCATGTCGCGCATTTCTTGCCGAAATAGGCCGATTTCTCCGGGTGGTGTTGCAGAATTGTTCCTCCGTGACGTGACTCACCATAATTGTACGATTGTCCTTTAAAAATGAGGAGATCGCAATAAAGATCGATGCGGTCACTTTGCTAATAAGATCTTCGAATGTTCGGTGAATAATAAAGCGAGTGATATATCTCTTAAAAGTCTTCACAAGAGATGTAAATTAAATATTAGAAGCGACGATATACCTTTACATATACCTTCTGCAAATCTTTTCAATGAGTTAAATTGGATGTCATTTGAAACAAGATGTACATTTCAAGTAGGTGGTTTAGTTTATAAAGCAATTCATAATCGTACACCAATGTATATAAGTAAAGTAATAACATTTTCTGAAAATAACAGATATAATTTATGATCATGAATTAAACATGACATTAAGCATCCTAGACCTAAATCCGAATATTTAAAACAACATTTTACCTATGTTGCCATGCGGAATTGGAATTCAATCCCAGAAAATATCCGGACTTCTGTTTCTATTTATGCTTTCAAATACAATTATAAACTAATTCTATTTCAAGATAACAGGTGTTCTGCTCAAATTAAGTTGTGTTAATAGTGAATACTTGTTTTGGATGCAAGCTTGAAACATAGTATTAATGTTACGTGCATGTTTTCACTTGCTACTGTTTATAAGTTGCTGTTGTTATTAGAAGGCCTCATGGAAGATACGTGTTGTGCAATTGTTTGTATAATCTTAATGAGTTGTACCTTCATCATGTTCATGAAATAAAGAATTTATTTTTATTATTATTATTATTATTATTACAGAGTTTATTGTAACTACCGAGGATGTAAACAATGCGAGGCTGCTGTTTGGCTGAATTTAGTCATGTGACTAAAGTGTTAATGTGTAACTATCAGTAACCGGAAGTAGTGTAACCGGAAGTATTGCTTATTAACAAAGAAATCGAAAGTAGGATTGTTTTGGTGAGAAACAAAGTGTATCGGTGTATGGTATTAAGATTTCTCATAAACCAGATGTATTACATAAACTTCCATTGATGACTGAACACATAGAAGTCATTTAGGAAAACTTACGGGGCGCCGTGAGTTTTTAAAAAATCAAGATTGCCGTCTGTACCTTTATTTTTTATTCCAGTATAGTTTTGACATGAAATCTGCATGCATTAACATATATTAATTTGAAGTTTTTACTATTTTTTGTTTTTCTATCATAGGTTTAAATATATATTGTTGAAATATAACCAACAATTGTTTTACGAAAAAATAATTAGCTTTGAACTATTTACAAAAGTAGGCATGTTATGTAAACAAAAACACACACAAAAAACTAAAACAAGTTAAAAATTGTACATTTTATTGCAGTTATTTTTAATATGTTCTAAATAGTAAGATAATTGTTACTAATTCATTATAATCATCATCTCACTATATGCAGATATGCGTTTATTGTCATTATTTTAAAAATGGAGTCACTGTTGGTCATCATGCTTTTTAACGAAATTCTGTTAAACTGAAATAAACACAGGAATTGTTATACCCGATATTAATTGGGTTTATTTCCAAGTTATCTCCAAGAAATGTTTTAAGAAAGCGTCAGGGTGATTCGGTTAAAGCCACCGTTCGTCTGTCTATAAGAATGCCTGTCCGTCGATGTCTCTCATTTAAATGGTTTAAGAGAATGCAAAATAAACTATTTTTGGCTCGAAAACGGTCCATATATGGAATAAAAACCCGATTCAGTTGTTCAACATTTCGCATCATTCATTCACACTATGCTTTGTTTGTTTGTATGTTTTTTTACGACATTTTCAACACATGCAAGGTTATATATGACGGTTGTTGTTTTTTTGTGGTGGAGGCAGACCACCCACTTTTCCTGGGTAAAAGTATGTCAAAACCGCATCTCTACCTACCCTCTGTGCTCATATTCTTCAAAGAAATAGTCCTGGCAAACACAGTTTATTACTATTCATGACAACATATATAGTACTTTAACAATGAAATAAAAAATAATCTGGAGAAAAACACATACATATTAGAAACTTTGGATATTTTCATGGAACTATTTTAGCATCCTACGACTCGAAAGTACTTCCTGACCTGAGGTTGGTCAAAAGGTCAAATATACTATACTACTCGTATATGAAAGATAAACAACATATCAAACGAACGCCGATGTCTGGCAAGAGAGTTGGTATATGGGTGGTCAAGTTCGTGCACCTGATCTTACTTCTTATGGCAATACTCAGTAAAACCGAGTCTCCTACTTTTTTTCTCTTGTCCGTGTTCTTTGCTTCTTATGGATTCCATTTTCAGTAGTTATGACAACAACACTAGCGTTTCTTATCCCCCACTTCTTGAAAAAAAAGTTGAGAATAATATTAGCCTGTCCGTCCATTCATGCCTGTGTCCATCCGTTTGTCCGTGTGTAACTGACACAAACTTTTTTTCCAAAACGGTTATGTTGCATATCAAACTGAATGCTATTACAAGAGGGGTGCACAGACTATTTTTAACGTATAAGTGTGACCAACAGATATAAAGACATAAATACACCGTTATTTCAAATTAAATGAGCTTGATTTATGAAATTGCCTGTGATATCATACCTTCCCAGAAAAATCTGTGATTTTCAGCGGAACTGGTCTTCCTTCTACCATGACTGACCGCTCATACGTCATTTCCGGCGCGTGAGCATACTCCGTCAAGTATCGACCGGTAAGATAACGTACAACGATGGCTGCAATGAAATGTAAAACATATTCAAAGAAGCTAATTTTACAAAACACAAGCTAGCTAACACATTTAAGTAGCTAAATTGCATGTTAGTGTTGTTTTGTTTTACATAATAACGTATATGCACAAATAGAATTATCGTCTTATTCATATTCATGGTGCAGTTTGAGCTCATATTTTTTGCATAAGTGTTTGGGATGTTGCTGGCCATTTACAAGAAGCACTTTATACAACTGAAATCATTAAAACTGTAATCGTTTCTACGGAAACTTTAGTCAGGTGCAACGAGAAAAATGGCATACTGACAACTGTTCTGGATATTGCCGATATATTCTTATGTAATTAAATGCGATACTGGCTATTAATTCGCCAATTTAGATTAAAACAGAGACATTTTTATCATGGTAATCTAAAATACTATTTATCAGAATCGTATCTCAGAAAGTTCACACATTTTACAGTAGGGTATTAATATATAAATATATAAGAGC
Source organism: Cyrtodaria siliqua (assembly GCA_037043455.1). NCBI lineage: Eukaryota > Metazoa > Mollusca > Bivalvia > Adapedonta > Hiatellidae > Cyrtodaria > Cyrtodaria siliqua. Next base: position 23,784 of record JAWPHD010014003.1, read on the forward strand.
GAGATATGCCAACAGCAGTAGCAACGGAATTGTATTAGTTTACTGAGGCGAAATCATCTTTGATAACTCGCCTACCACAGCATGCTTTCTTTTTAATGACATTGTCTGTGTTTGTTTCGTTTTCACCTGTGTTGTATTGGTATAAGCATCGTGCATGGGTATCCGGTTCAGATCGGAAATTCCAACCCAAAGTGTGCTTGTCTTCATCCGAATAAAGGCCCTCTGCTAAGGTTTGGATTACGACTATGGGTTGGTTGGGATGTCATTATCTTTTCCAGATACTCCTAAACTGCATACTTGTAAAATATATTCTTACGCGAAATATTTAATGATATTTTCCCAAACACAGCAACTTTCCGTTTATGCTTATCAAAGTACTTCAAATCGTGGATGGCCGTCAACTAGAGCGGGGCGGTCTTTGCTGTCTGTTTGGAGTCTGTAGACGACCAAAATTTCGCCATTCATAAATATTTCATGTCAATGGCGTTGTTTTGTAGTTTAAAAATAGTCTACATCATCTGCGACGCTTGCTTTTTTTCAAGACAAACGTTTAGAGTAGTCCTCTTGAAAAACAAATTGATTTTTGCCGATACAATGATATCGTTTCTGATTGGAATTTACATGTATTAATAAACAAAGATAAACACGGTGGTAAACTTCATTATTATATAGACAAACTAAATGCGGATGGTCAAAAATACTTTAATAATAAAATAATAATTACGGTCACGTGCTTCCAGTTTCAAAATTGTTTCTGCACAAACGGTTAAGACGTTTGTATTTACAATCAAGCGTCGAAGATGATCAAGACTATAATTATAATACCGCGAACTTTTCAAATTGAAGAGTATTTCCGGTTTGGACATTTTCAAACAGAATTTTCCAGATCGTTGCAGAACCATAAAATAAGTTTTAAAAGAAGGCGTTAAATAAAGAGCGTAAGTTGACAACCTGCGGGTGTTAAGTTCATAGTGACATTCCATAATTGTTTGTTGGTGTTACAGTTGTTCTATATGAAAAGAACCGAGACCTTCGCACATCATTTTGTTTGACCGTGAGGATGATGTATGCATGCATATTGAAAACTTTCAGCTATTCTGAATTACCCGCCATGATATTACATAGTGCCCGCATTTTCGAACAAACATATTGAACTGAAGACTTTATTTTAAAAGAGTAACCAAGTTACTCAAATTACTAATCTTCCCTGAGACGATATTTACAAAGCAACATAGTAAACAAAAGCATACAAACACGTTTATAGCAACATAACGATATTAACAGCAAGATGGAAACAAAAATCATAGGAAAATTATACATTTTACAAAGCAATATATCTTATTTTTTCGCGTATTAAAACAAGTGTCAAATGTGCATAATGGTCTCTGGAAGTAAAACATATACACTTGATGTCCTTGCGTAATTTTCAAAGCTGACCAATCCATTGGCAACCCTTTTATGCTTGTGATGTCATATCTTGCCTTTTATTCATCTTTGTAATTATTGTTTGTTTCTGTGCGTGTTTTTGGTTGGATGTGGTCCTTGAATGCTTCATTTCCTGTTTGTCGTATCTACTTTTGTTCATACTGGAACGTTGTCACTTAGTTCAGTAGCATGGTCGTGCGGTATACCAAAGTACGGAACGCCGTTACTGTCATGTATTGTTACCGACTATTTTATGGGGTGTACCTTTTGTGTCTGCCATGCTACTTGTGTGTCGTCTGCGTAGCATGGCAGACACTTAGGGATCACTTTGTCCGTCGTCCGTCCGTCCTCGTCGTCCGTCACACTTAATCCTGCAACCTTATCTTTTGGCCTTAATTTGAAAAGCATTTGACCTCTATTCATGACAATTCACACACATCTTCATCTTAACCCAATAAATGTTGCTACACATGTCCGATAACTCTGACTTTAATTCTGGCAAAGGTTTGCCTCCTTTCATAAAACGTTAACTTGCAACCTAACCAAGTTCATAACTGGCCTTAACTTAAGAATATTTGAATAAAGACATTTGAATAAAGACACGACAGGCGACAAAAGTGTTCCATGGAACAACGTTCTAGTCTTTATATGCAGTAAATATTTCAGTGTATGCAGTATATTTACATGCTGTAAATATGTCGTTATATGTGTAGCACAATATGTATATGCAGTTATCATTTTATGCGATAGAGAAAACAGTATGTGTATGTTAGCATTATATGTAGTCTATGTATCAATATGTGTAGTAGTTCTTTCTAATGTATGATGTGCTTTGAACATTATATGAGGTTGGTTGCATTAAATGCTGAACAAACGTCTTGAAGGGGAGTTATGCGACATAACTAGACCTAGGACAATTTTTTGCAAATATTTCATTGATACTATGTATTCAAAATCCCTGTAATCCAAAGCTCAAGGTTATCACAGGGAAATAAAACAAAATAGCTATGTTTAAGCACGCGTTGATAAGGGCCATAAAATCGCTGTTGACATAGTAGCCCGATTCGCGATCCATTAAGCAAATGGTTATCGTAGCTTAGAGTAATGTTTAATGTTTGGACACACTATATTTTTATAAACTATGTGATAAAAACTTGAATAAGTATACTAGTTGCATTTAAAAACGCAACATTTTTGATTATTTTTAGTCCGCTGTTTTTTTGTTCAAAACAAGGTTGCATTTTATGTTAGTACAAAAATCTCTTTGCCCCAAAGGTTAACATCGCGGTGCTGAACAGTTGCATAAGAGTTGCTCCACGTCTTTCAGAAGGATTTCAATTATACTCTAGAAATTCAAAAAATAGCAAGTGTTGCGTTTTCAAATCGTAAATTTTATAAATGGTGTTGTGTTTGTACGCTCAGATTATATGTTTTATAGCGTATTAACCCTTAACACGCTATATAATGGACTGTTCTTTCTTTAATTAAGAGCGTTCCATCTATGCGACAAATGGATGTTTTGGAAATGACTGATCAGCAGCCGGACAATGTAAACCTTGATCTGGGTTTACGCTATTATAGTGCTTTGTTGAACCGCAAATTTCACAGAAACGAATTCTTCACACTTTTGTTACAAATACGGCCGTAAATATCACTAATCGAAAATGTGACATATACGTTTGACTTTTTTTTACTTTTTCGTACGAACGTATTTTTCACAGCCAGCTGACAGGATACAGTTTATCGCTTATATCATACAATTGGTATGTTAACAGTCTAGCGGCCACATTTTTCAAGCAATCTTGACCAACCTTGGATAAAACATATATGACCAAAAGATTTCGGCCAAGTTCGATTATGGGCCAGATCGTACAAGTATGACCAGAGTTATGGCCATGATTTAGCAAAAATGCCATATTCTACCTTGTTAACACACTACAGTAGAGTCAATCATTGACCAATCTGAATCATATTGATATAATGGGAATGTTTATAAAATGCAAGCCAAGTTTATATGTGCCATCTCGTCTTTTCGTTATTTTGCCGCGAAATAACGCCGAGCGAAACAACGCCGGGCGAAAAGACGCCGGGCGAAATAACGAAAATACGAAAAAACGCCGAGCGAAATAACGAAAAGACGAAAAAACAACGAGCGAAATAACGAAAAGACGAAAAAAAGGCCGGGCGAAATAACGAAATAAAGCCGGGCGAAAAAACGTCAAGCGAAATAACGAAAAAACGAAAAAACGCCAGGCGAAATAACGCCAAGCGAAAAGACGACAAATAGTCAGAACACCGGGCAAAAAGACAAAATCACGCGACTCGTTCTATGGAGTATGGAGGCTGATATGTGCCATCTCGTCTTTTCGTTATTTCGCCGCGAAATAACGCCGGTCGAAAAGACGCTGGGCGAAATAACGAAAAGACGAAAAAACGCCAGGCGAAATAACGAAATATCGCCAGGCGAACAGACGCCGGGCGAAAAGACGCCAAGCAAAATAACGAAAAACCGAAAAACGCCAGGCGAAATAATGCCAAGCGAAAAGACGACAAATAGTCAGAACGCCGAGCAAAAAGACAAAAACACGCGACTGGTTCCGTCTTGGCCCATCCCAGTGGCGGACGGCGACTCGAAACAATTTACAGGTGTAAGAAGGTGTGGGTCGCTGAGGTGTTAAGGCGTGCTCAGATACTCACACAACCTAGCACCCAACATGCTATCCTATCGAAAGTATTCACACAACCTTTCTCCGAACACTCACTCCTTTCCCAGATATCCACACCTCACCAAGCACGCTATACTACCCAAAGTACTAATTCCTCCTAACATCGAGCACGCTATCCTACCAATACTATTAGTGTCTCTTAACACTGAGCACACTATCCTCCCCAAGCAATTCATAGCACGCTATCCTACCCAAGTAACTCACGCCTCCTGACACCGAGCAAGCTATCCTACACCAGCTACAAACAACTGATATCATGCCCTAGCTACCCACATCTAGCGTCGAGCACGCTATCATGCCCCCAGCTGTTCATATATTGTACCAAGTGCGCTATCATTCCCGGCTACTACACATCATATCACCGAGAACGCTATCCTACCTATCTACCCACATGTCCTAGCATCGAGCACGCTGGCATTCCCCAGCTATTCACAGCTCCTAGCACCAAAACGTTATCATGTCCAAGCAATAAACATGTGAGGAACCGAGCATGCACGCTATTCTACCCCAGCTACCCCCACCTCCTAGCACTTGTGGGTTGTTTCTAATCGCGGTCCGATACTCGGATGAACGAAGGCGGACTACACATGACCTGGCGGGGTTTTTTGTCTTTTCGCACGACATTTTGACTATTTGTCGTCTTTTCGCTTGGCGTTATTTCGCCCGGCGTTTTTTCGTTATTTCGCTTGGCGTCTTTGCGCTCGGAGTTATTTCGTTATTTGGCCGGGCATTTTTTCGTCTTTTCGTTATTTCGCTCGGCGTTTTTTCGTTATTTCGCGGCGAAATAACGAAAAGACGAGATGGCACATATCAGCCACCATACTAGTTCGAGTTTCGGTCATATCGGCCTAGTAACACTAGTTATTTCCCTTGATTTAGCAAGAAACTGTATTTGATCTTGTTAACACTCAAGAGGCTTTATTCAAGACCAATCTTAATAATAGTTGGACAGAATGTGTATGACTATAATATCTCGGTCAAGATGGAGTATGGGCTAGAAACGCCAGAGTGTTATTGCCCACTATTTAGCAAAAATGTCATATTGCATTTGGTCAAGTTAAACTTTTGCTTAGATAGGATCATTAAAAGCAGAGTTATGCGCCCCTGATTTAGCAATGATTGTTCTATTGGTTTTCCGAGCAATAACTCATATAATACAGCACATGTAAGTACCAAAGTTGGTATGTGGATACATATTGAGATGCTGAGATGTTGGGTGCCAAAACTGGGTCACTGTGATCTTGACCTTCAAGGTCAGAAATAGAAAAATCTAGTAAGGAACATAACCCATAGATTATACTACAGCACCTAGAGGTACCAATCTTGGTACGTTGATTCATTTTAGGACGACAGAGTGCCACGTACCATTATTGGATCACTGTGACCTTGACCTTCAATGTAGTTTAAAATCCTAATTGCCATTTTCAATAATTGCTTTATGATCGAACTGGCGAATGCCCCGTCTCACCTGCCTAAAGATTTTTTATGACAAAGAGGGTCAAATTTATCCCGAATGAATGACGTGATATTTTTCGAAGAGATAATTTGACGATTTCCTGGGTTTTAACACCTTAGTAAGCCCCTTAGTTTTAACAAGCCCATAGATGGTAACGACTATGCTCTATCGAACTATCCGGGAACCACTAAATGTCGGCTACTTCCTATTCTCTATACTCGTATACTCTGATTAAAGATAAAACTTATCATGAATGTTGCGCTTTGACCTTTAACCACCGGGAAAGAAAAAATGAATTTTGCGAATCGTTTGAATATATTGCAGCGAGGTACTTTTTAAATCATTCTCGCTTTTAAACGGATAATTACTTTAGCTCGCACTGCATAATTTATGCACCCTCCATTCGACGACGTTATGGCACATAAATGTGTTACCCCTGTCTGTCCTTGCGTGCGCCTGTCCGTCCGAAATTTCATGTCGGCTCCATAACTTTCGCACAATTATTCCTCATATAAAACAATGGTGCGCAGCGCGCAACGGCCGGGCGGCCGGGCGGCTATATTCATGGTCAATGTCGCTGGGCGCTTAGAGGTCATTGATTTTGTATGGACATTCGTGTCCGCTCTGTATATTCCACATACATAGACCGATTTTCAAATTACTCATGACACATTTATTCCTCATAACACACGCGTGCAACCGCCAGGCGGCTATCTTCAATGTCAAGGTCGCATTAAAGCAGGGGCATCCATGTAGTATGGACACATTTATAGGTACTGAACATCGAGCGATTTTACCTTTACGACTGTTCTATGTTATTTTTGCATCAAACACCAAGTTATTAAAACTCTCCCATTTAACGGACGAAATGAAGTAAAGTATTTTTATCAATACATATCGTTAGTTCTGTCATGTCTGCTATCTTAAAAAAAGACTATAGAGGCCCGATGTTTCGATAACGAAGCGAAAAGATGCGACGACGAAGCGCGAAGGTGTGATGGCTGCACCTTCGCGCTTAGTCTCGATCATCCAGACCTCTCGCGAGGATTCTCTCAAAGAAGTCCAAACGATGGTCTGGAGTAAAGCTTCTTTAAAAAATTTGACATCAAAACGAGGTGTGGACAAAAAAAATCACCGGCCTCTGATTGGTTAACTTCAGTTTGTTATGGAAATCCGTGGGAATCACCCCCTACGTCACGACGGCGTCAAATAATACGTGACGTTACGCGCAATGTTGTGCAATAAAATTACTCCAAACATAGTCAGCGGATCACGATTAATGCTAAAAATTAAATTTTAAACATCATTTTGTAAGATTATATTATGTTTTTAGAGAAACTACAACAAAACGAAGTTTATTGTATATTTAATAAGGACGTACACACATCCCATTGGAACTAATGTTGCGCGTAATTCAACGTGCACTTTGATGTTGCAATCAAAATGACGTCACGTCGCAGTCAGTTTTGACGGTTGGCGCCGTCTATCGGTCACATTTTTTAAAGAACATTGAGTCCAGACGCTCGCTAGCGCTCGCAATCAGCTTGAGTGTGTCTGGATGATAGAGACTACTTCGCGCATCGCCATTGCAAATTCGCGCAACGCCATCGCACCTTTGCGCTTCGCCATCGCACCTTCGGGCACGGCCATCGCATCTTCGTGCATCGTCATTACATCTTCTGGCACCGCCATCGCACCTTCGCGCATCACTATCGCACCTTCGCGCATCGCCATTGCACATTCGCGCAACGCCATCGCACCTTCACGCATCGCCATTGCACCATCACGCATCGTCATCGCAGCTTCCGCTTGGAGCATCGGCCTTTAGGCAATGCACGAAAACACGATGATGGAGCACGAAGACGCACTGGGGAAGCGTGAAGAACACGATTCAAAATGTCAAAGTTATTTCGCGTTTCGCCGTCTCTTCCTAATGGATCGTATGAGGGAAAACCAAAAACGTACACCGTACAGCTGTACACAAGCCAGATTAATACATTGTTTGTTGCCGTTAAAACTGCACACCATTAATGGGAATTCTATTCTATTCTATTCTGTTTTGTTCTATTCTGTTCCATTCTCTGTTCTGTTCTATTCTGTCGTGTTGTGTTGTGCTCCGCCTATTTTTCTAATAATGTTATATTTTCGCCGATCTGTATGTACATGTGACGTTTTCGTCTAAACAATCATTTATTGCTTTTTTTTCGTGCTGTTTTAATATGTGAAAAATACGTTCTTGCTCTACTAGGGGTAGAGATGCCAAACGTAAATTTCACAAATTTGTGATATATTCGTGCGATTTTTGTGAAATATCCGCACGTATTCTTCACATGTGTGAAGAATCGCACGAATTCCTCACACGTGTGAAGAATTCGTTTCTGTGAAATTTACGGTTCAACAGTGCTTAGCGGGTTAATGGTTACTTGAAAGTGAATCAGTTGCGAATAAGAAGGAACCGATAACGTATATAGCGTTACTTATTTCTAGGTCACACTACACTAATTCATTTTCCATAGACGTACATTTTAGCTCTAAGCTCTGTACTGAGTTCTATTATAAGAAGCTATATCTTTGCTTTTTTGTTTTGAAAGACCTATCTTAGTTTCATCAAAAAAGCTTACACAAACCATACATTGAAAAGCTGTGGGTCGGATGGTGCAGACCCACCTACTTGCATGTAGAAACATGAGGAAAATGTAAAATATATCAATTATGAATACATTGCACAAATGTACGATTTAACCTTTATACGTACTCTTCAAACGTTGAATTTCATTTTTTTAGCAAGATTTTTTGGTTTGTTTACCTTATCAACCAATCAAAATTAAAAGATTCTGAGTAATAGCTTCGAATTTACCCTCGAACGTTTTCCCTGCCCGCTGATTAGTTGATAATTGGTGTAGTCTGATCTCTAATATGAATGTTAACCAGGGAATAATAATATCTTGATAACTTGACGCTTCTCCAGAAAAAAAGATAGTTCTAGATAAAGCAAGCATTCCAGCATTAAATAATATCATTGACATTTAACATTTACATCATCTTGTTTGTAATGCTTTTCGTAAAGTAGCTGATGTCCGTAGTTAATAAGGATTTATAAATGGTTTTGTTTAGGAAAATGTATTAACCAATGAATAGTCTGCCAAAGGACCAGGTATTATAAGGGGCAAAATTGGCCCCCATTGTTGCAGCTTTTGAATGCACAAATTGTAATTACATATTTTTAACTACAAAAGAACCGAATCATTATTCTAACACGACCTCTGCAATCTTTCATATACACAAAGAAGGGAGACAGCTTTATGTTATTCTACGATAAAATACAGCTGTTCCATTAATTCCCCGCGTATATTTCATCCGTGATTTAAATACTACGCATCCGAACTCCTAACTGTATTTTATTCACCGATAAAACACAGCTACTTATTTATTATTTCTTAATTAAAACTCATTAAAATGAAGTCCTAAATTAGTTCAAGAGTCTCAAAAGCAATGCATTTTTTTCAAAAAATGTTGTTTTTTCAGTTTTAGCAGTTTTCAGTTTTGGAAATATAGAGCGCACCCTCGAGCACAGCTGGTTTTTTTATAACATGTACCTGATACATCATCAGCCTAAAAACTGTGTCTGCTCGAGGGTGGACTCTATATCTTTAGGATCTTTCACAAAAAGGTACCCTATCTACAAAATATGACACAATTACCAGAAATACCATTTTTGAGACCAGTTTTCATCTATATAAATAAAATAAATGAAAATATATTTTGAAGATAAAATAAGATAAATTTTTAACATGGACAAAAAATTATAGTAAAATATTTTGGCGGCCAAAATACACTCTTAGCATATCTCGTCCTTTCGTTGTAATTTTGCAAGCATGTTGCTTCGTTTAGCTGATGCACATTGATCAAGTATATTTTAAAACAAGCCATGCACAAGACATATAATGAATTGTTCTTATAGGGACACATGGCAATTTTGAGTTTTATTCAAACATTAAAAGTGTGTGTGTGTGTGTGTGTGTGTGTGTGTGTGTGTGTGTGTGTATTTCTAAGGATTATAGTCCGTCCGCCTACGACAGGCGTCCTACCCGACGAGTATAGGCACAATGTCTGGACTTTTATCTGTGTGTTTTTGTGTGTGATGTGATGTTATGTCTACTTGAAGCATCGAACTCAATGGTTTCTTTATAGTGCTGCCACACTGGAATACCGCGCCGTAGTAGACATGATACCACCCAGTCACATTATTCTGACACGGGTCAATCAGTTGCAGCACTACCCATTATTTGCTCGTCAGGCAAGGGTTACAAGTGACTACTCTATTTTTAAAGTCTTTGGTATGACGCGGTCAGGAGACTCGAACCCACGACCTCCCGAATGCAAGGCAGACGCTCTAACCACTACACCACAATGCTTCGGTTTTCCTCCATTTACTTATCCTGCATCATTTAGACAATAAAACTGATTGCATATAATTAAATAAAAAAATAAAATTTCACTTTTCTTCACTGTTTTACCAAATTTTTAAATATATTATTGGTGCAATATTATAAAAAGTAAGCATTGTGTAAAAATAATTTGCTTTCAACTATTCTAACAATTAATATTAATGATTGAACAAATACGAATCAGTAGTGTTATTTTTACTGGTCCTTTGGGACCAACGAGCCCAATATAGGTGGCTTTGAAGTAGAATACCGCTATTAGGGGCGTGAGAGGTGTTGCTTCTTTCATTACTTCTCATGAACAGACTCGATACAACCGAGTCTGCTGCTTTATTCTCTTAATTGTGTTTGTTGCTCCCAAAGGATCACCTTGATCAGTATTTATTAAGACAAAAACTAACGGGACACCGTGAGTTTTTAAAAAAAATCAAGATTACCATGTGTCCCTTTATCGCCTAGAATTGAAATTCAAAAGATTGATTTTGGCAGATAAAAGGAGAAAGCATGGAATGATATTAAGGTCTCACTACACAGTTATTTTCCTTGCCACTTTCTGGTGCTTAAAAAATATTCGGTTCTTGTTTATTTCTTAAAATGTGCAAATAGTGCGTCTTTTTTTGTTGCAGGTGACAAGAATGGGACAAGTTCAAGATTTCATACAGGATTGGATATGCCTGAATGTTTCTGAGCCCAGATCTGAGAATATAATACCGGGTAGTGATACACTTGAAAATGAAAGTGAAATGGACAAATTCAAGAGGGTCTCTTCAAACTATTGATATTTAAAAAAAAAGCAAATTGGTCAACCCCGTGTTTTTTGCTGGATAATTCGAGCAACAGACGTCAAGTTTCACAAAGAAAATATTTTTTAAAAAATTCAGGAAGTTCTACTGTGGTCCAGAGGGGTGCTGGTACATATGTAGAGCAATGTAAAATTAACTGTGTTATGAGACGTTAAGTGTTTTGAACAGGTATATCAGTATTTTATTGACCAGTAATCGCAGACAGACATTTAACACTGATAGGTGAATGTTTAGAATCAAGCTAGTTTATCCAGTACAGTAAATCAACAGATGCACCTTTCAAACATAATTAGGAAGAACACTCACGTATTTGTTTTAGAAACATGCCCCTTACTTCCGATATTCCCAGCCAAGATGTGAGTAATGATTCTAAAGTACTCAAGCACCTGCACCAAAGTCCGAACATAAATACTCTAAATAACACTTTGATTCGTGAAGATAAACGTGATAAACTACATTCCGAGGTATAGTCGAATGTAGTTCCTATAATAGAAAGTAATCCCTCCTTTTTTGATGGAAATGGGCATTATAAGTAAGGGAAACTGCCCGTTTCTGTTCTACTTTGTTGTTTTATGTATAAGAAGAGTATTATCATGATTAACTGGATCACTGGTAAACTTTTCGAAATTTCGAATCCATTCATACACTTTTTAAGTGACTATCAATGAAAACAGCTGTACCATTGACCTGTTTAGTAAACAAACAAGAACTTTCTTACATGTCTTGTGACCCCATCTTTTCTGGTGATTTTTCAAGCGGAAAGTTTGTGTTCTATGTGAAAATTACACTGCCGCTTTATCCAGTTGCATCAAATCATTAATTAATGGGAAAATAATTGGTGGTTTCATACCTTTTATATACATTATAAAACACATTTATCTGGTAACCAATGGGTTTTGCGTCCCGATAACAAATCATATTAGGTTATATTTGGACAGCAACCGCAGACGGAGATGAGATGTAGGATGTAAGATATTAAAACAAGGAGGCAACACAGTTCACCATGAAACATTGCAAAGATAACTATATATTTGCAGAAAAAATATGTGTTCAAAGAATTAAGAAGAAGATATTCTTAAATCACTGACATATTTTATTACCAAAAAAAATATGTGTTTACAGTTTTCATAATTGCCGAAATACCATGTGGACCAAAGAAAAATCGAACATTAACCTACCTGTTTTCCCAACATTTTCTTTTCCCAAGACCAATATATTAACTGTTCCCTTCATGCCTGTGGCGCAGGTTCCAGACACTCAAACATCAGACATGGTGTCAGTTATACGACCATTTTCTTGATAGTTATACTCGCATTTCTAAATCTGTCAAATCCATGTGCTTCAAAATGATAATAGATCTTATCCAACATAAAAGTGAAATAAATTTAATCTTTAGCTTCTTTCACGTCGACTTGGAAGTTTTAAGTGCGAGGCTTTCAAACCGACTGTAACGTTATGACATATATTTATGTCTTTTTTTAAAAGTAAACGTGGGCTAAAACATAACAAATGCTATTGTATTATTTAGCTGCAAACAAATCTATCAAATAAACTGTTATTTAGGGCAAATTAATCGTCATATAGTCATTATTTGAATTTTTACATGTCAAATACATTCACAACATTATAAAATCAATTCAATTCAGTTCAGATTTTGAGTATAAATCCAGCCCATATTGACGTTTCCTGTTATCACCAAAACAAATAAAAATAAGTCTTACATAATATAAACACAATAAGTGACTGTTATCGTACAAAAGGAGTATTTTAATATTTACACTACACAAGCACTCACATTCACAATATCATATTGTTATAAAGTATAAATCAATAAAATATCTATCTGTCTATCTATATATGTTATTCACAAATTATTTCCAATTTTCCAAAACGCTTAAGTTTTACATTTACTAATCCACTTTAGTCCAATTTGAAGTACGCTAAATGTGGGTTATCACCTACATTATACATTATCCTACGTTGGAGAAAGTTATTGAGATATTAATAGGATGTAAATATATACTGGCGAATCCAAAATACCAGCGCATCCACGCAAGATCCACCGACACCCGCTGTAAACTGTGCAATGTTGGAGAGTTTATGTTTACACGAGCTGATAACGGAACACTATTATTGTCCTCTCTCCATGATTCACGGTAACAAGAATGCATTTCTATTTCTATTTATTGAATGTTTATTTAGACATAATCGACATCGGATATATTATAATTTATTGCACCTCGCACAAAATTTTAGGCCTCTCATTGGTTGAGTGCGGTCACGTGGTGAGCCCCTATTTTTCTATACACTTAACAAAATTCCTAATCGGTCAGTTTATATTGTATTACTATTTTTATAATAATGCATGTATTTACACGAAATTTCACATATCGATATTTGAATAGGTACTGCAGCAATTTTTGATTTTTTTCTGGCCGGCTCGCGGTCAAAATAACCGTGTTAGGCCAATATAGCATATTTTGCACGTGCAGGGCATGGACACCAATATGCACGTGTTCATGTACACTTTTGTCATTGCTAATGATTTTCCTACTTGAAAAACACATACCATGGCGAGAATGACACAAGAGGAACGAGGCCGAGCTGTCGGAATGTTACAGGCCGGAACATCTTTACGACAGGTGAGTTTTATTTTTTGAAATTTCAAAAGAATATCGATACAATTCATTTGTAGCTATTATTTTGGTGGCTATTACCGTTTTTAACTTTATTTCAGGTGGCAAGAACCTTCAATCGGCGGCTATCCACCATCCATGCTCTTTGGGCGAAATTCAACCAAACCGGAAGTGTGGCTGATCGACCCCGGCGGTTCAAACAGAGGGTGACAACACAACGGCAGGACAGATACATGATCGTATCACATCTCCGTGATCGTTTTCTACCAGCTACAACGACATCTAGGCATACGAGGGGGACTCATGGACGTCATGTATCAACTCAAACCGTACGAAACCGGTTACGTGACGTCGGAATACGATGCCGTCGACCTCGGAAAGGTCCTATCTTAACAAGAAGACACCGCCAAGCTCGCTTAGCTTGGGCTAGGCGACATTTACGGTTCACCAGGGCCGACTGGGCGAATGTTCTTTTCGTCGACGAGACAAGGATTACAGTGCGTTGTGCCGACGGCCGCAAACGCATTTATCGCCGACGTGGTGAGAGAAACAGCGCCAATTGTGTTCTTGAGACGGACCAGTTCGGGGGAGGATCCATTATGATATGGGCGGGCATTTCGATGCACACCAAAACACCGATCGTGTCCATACAAGGCAACATGAATGCACGAAGATATCAGACGGACATCATTCAACCTGTTCTTATACCACACACTGCTGCAAATCGTGGCATGCAACTCGTCCAAGACAACGCTCCGTGCCATGTCGCCAGAGCAACACTGGAAATGTTACAGGCCAATAACATACGAGTCATCCCCTTTTCCTGCTAAAAGTCCTGACCTAAATCCAGCATGTCTGGGACTTATTAAAACGAAAGGTACGGGCCCATCCACAGCAGCTGAATCTACGGGAATTGGAGCGTGACGTCAACCGCGTTTGGAGAAATATCCGTCAGCAGTATCTTCACAGATACATTGTATCAATGAGGAGTCGTTGTCGAGCCGTGATTGCTGCCGATGGAGGGCACACACGTTATTAACATACAACAGACGTCAATTAACATGATTTTGTGACTTTTGAATTACCGGGTCGCCTTATTCATTCCTGCGGAATATGTCAACTCTTTATTTGTTTGAAATGAAATTTTGTTTGTTGATTTGTAATGAATTCCGCTTTCTTATACGATCAATAAATTCACGAAATTGAATTTATTCTTTTTTTTAATTACAATTTATTGAGGTGACAGATTAGGAATTTTGTTGAGTGTAGTGGGTCAGTAGATTTCGTAGAGGATTACTCAAACAATATGGACTACAATTCCGATTCAAAGTTTAGATCATTTGCAAATAGTTCTTTAAGGCGTTAGTAACAAAATTAAGTAAATTAATAATGTTTTTTAAACTCTACTGGTCGTGACGTCAACGTCATGACGTCAGATTAATGACGTTGACGCCCCATTAATGGGTTAACTATCGGTGTTTAAAGGTGCTAATCAGTTACTGGGTTTGTTACTGACCCCCTACAGAAATATGTGGGGTCAGTCAGATATATAGGGAACTTCGGCTATTGCCTCGCCCCCTATAAACCTCACTGACCCCACATATTTGTGTAAGGAGTCAGTAACAAACCCAATAACTAATAATAATGCATATTCATTGTTGGTTTAAAAAAAACAAACATTATTAAGATGTTATTAACAGTACCATGGTACAAACCTTTTTTTTGTTTTGTGCGATTTTTCCTTTGAACATCGTCTTAAATCAGTTAAGTCAAATGTGGTATAAGGTAAATAAATTTAACATTCTCTGACATAAGTGTTTCTGCTGTTAAAGGTAAAAATAAAAATGTAAATAGGAAATAATACTGAGTGTGAAGCTCGTCAAGCATGTTGATTACTCTGAATATAAATTAAAAACAAATATAAAATTAAATTAAAGGCTTACTAAATCATACAAACCATGTGTTTATCGACCCACGGAGATTAAGTCGAAGAGCTAGTCAACACACCACTGTCATTAATAATAGATTAATCTTCGTGCTTTTCATCAGTTAAATTCAAATCAAACAAAAACCTGGAGCACAGATACATAAGTACCTGTAGGTGCTTGACCCTAAAGTGTTCAGGTAATATTCCTTATGTGCGGATGCGTGTATACGGGATGCGTGTACGCCTTGTATGACATGCTGACATGTTGCCAATGTGATTCCATCAACCTCCGCGCATGTTTTTACAAAAAAATGGCGATACACTAGGTAATGATTGGTACAGCAAACACTTTCCGTAACCAACAGGCAATTGACAATAACATTGACCGTCACCTTCGAGAAGATGTTGAAAACATTCAACCTGGTTTTGGCTTGGATGTAATCTCTTTATTAAATTTACGCACAGTTTCTGTAATGTTCTCAACGGAATACATGTTTGTTTAAAAGAACTGTAACTTAGTAACCGGTTCGCATGTTCGCTAAATATAAATTATTTTTGTACCCAGATACCGTTTTCCACACTATTTTCCTATATTATGATCAAAGCAAGTTGAAATATTGGCCTAAAAAATATTTAACCAAAAAATTAAACGTGTGTGGTGGCAGTGATTACTGTAACAGAAATGGGAAGTAACCACTGCGGGGAGTTTGTGATTTCATATGTACGGAGGGGTCGCGTGACTCATTCGTTTACACGGTAGACTGTGAATCCGGAGATCACGTTCGAGCCTCACTGCTGCCACTGGGCTTCTTCGATGTGTCCGTAGGCAAGACACATCATCCGGCCTCGTCGACGTAAAAGCCGGGCCGTACCCTGTATCGGAGTCTTTACTCCGAGCATGTTAAAGAAGCATAGGAATTTATTTGATAATACGAGTATGGCGGGGTTGCCTGATTCCTATTTATCATTCATCTCTCTCTGGGGTTGGGGTGACTCGGAATACCCAGCGAAATACCTGTATATGTGTTGATAAACCGTTGAACAACTATTCAGTTCCATATTTATAGGTTATTATGCATTAGTTCTTTTGCGCATGAATGCTCATAAAGTCGCGCAATATTAATACGCGAGGGTCTCGTGCATATGTATAGGTTATTAGATTTGTATTGGGACATATGCACGAGTTCTTCGAATGGCTCATGGTGTTTACGCATCCGTACACATGACATCTTAGCTTGCTTCCTAGTAGCTAACGTATTTTGACATAATGACATACTTGCAGCATAAAGGGTCAACTATTTCAAGCAACATATTTTGTATTCTATTGTTCAAGCTTGGCTTATCAACCTAGCAACTATGTATTGTTGAGCCCCCGTGTGGTTCCCGGGAAAAGAATAGGGTCACAGCAGATCCCATTAAAGGGATATGCAGAGGGGTAGAACCGCCCCCCCCCCCCCCCCACACACACACACACACACCCACCCCCAAACACCAAATGCATTTTATCATTTTTTGTTCATGCTCATTAAAGGTCTTCATCATGACCCTTGCGTTGTTTCAGGTGCCATCTCGCTCAAAATACTAGAGCAGTGGCAGAAAAACAATAAATGTGGCTACAGCGTAAATGGAGTGTCTACAATATAATTTGCAGCAACTCTGTAGTTGTGCAGGTGAAAAGGTTCTATACCCATTCTCCATCTGTTATATCGATGTAAATGGAAGATGAGCCTGGCATGTTCATTCCTGTTAGGCGCCATATAACCTTTCATGTGTTGGTACGCCTTAAAACGAAATGCAATTAAATGATGTATCGTTGAAAATAACTCAATGGGTGTTAATTAGAAGCAAACACGTTTGAATGTATTATTGGACCAAAAGGACAGTAGTTTATTTCAAATAGACATGATTTTAAAATATTATATTTACTATTATATTTAATCCTATAGATAATATAACAAATTCTATTCTATGAGACAGGATCAGCAATGTGTCTATTTTTTGTAATTGTTTAACCAATTATTAAATTTTCATATAAAGTTGTATTATTAATGGCAATGTTTTATTTATCAGATGCCGACAAGTCAATAAAAAAGATATCGTCACCAAGACAACATGAACAACGTTTAAATACAAGTTTAACAAGAGGCCCAAGAGGGCCTGTGAACGCTCTACTGGCTGTTATACCATTGATGAATCGAGTCGTACTACATGGTGTCTAGAGTGTACACAAGGTTTTTCAAGTATTTGACCTAGTGACCTAGTTTTTGACCCCATGGGACCCATTTTCGAACTTGACCAAAATATAATTAAGACAACATTTCGACTAAGTTGCATCAAGCTCGGGTCAAAAATATGGCCTCTAGAGTGTACACAAGGTTTTTCCAATATTTGACCTAGTGACCTAGTTTTTAACTTCATGTGACCCATTTCCGAACTTGATCAAGATATAATTAAGATAAACAATTTGACAAAATTTCATTAAGATTGGGTAACAAATATGACCTCTAGAGTATACACAAGTTTTTTCAAGTATTTGACCTAGTGACCTAGTTTTTGACCCCACATAACCCAGTTTTGAACTTGACCGAGATTTTATTGAGACAAACATTCTGACAAAGTTTCATCAAGATCGGGTCAAAAATATGGCCTCTAGAGTGTACACACGGTTTTTCCAAAGTTTGACCTAGTGACCTAGTTTTTAACACCATGTGACCCATTTTCAAACCTGACCAAGATATAATTAAGACAAACATTTTGACAAAGTTTCATCAAGATTGGGTCAGAAATACGGCTTCTAGAGTGTACACAAGGTTTTTCAAGTATTTGACCTAGTTTTTAACCCAATGTGACCCATTTTCAAACTTGACCAAGATATAATTAAGACAAACATTCTGACAAAGTTGCATCAAGATCGGGTAAAAATATGGCCTCTAGAGTGTACACACGGTTTTTCCAAAGTTTGACCTAGTGACCTAGTTTTTAACACCATGTGACCCATTATAACTTGACCAAGATATAATTAAGACAAACATTTTGACAAAGAGTGTACACACGGTTTTTCCAATATTTGACCTAGTGACCTAGTTTTTAACACCATGTGACCCATTTTTGAACTTGACCAAGATATAATTAATACAAACATTTTGACAAAGTTTCATCAAGATTGGGTCAGAAGTACGGCTTCTAGAGTGTACCCAAGGTTTTTCAAGTATTTGACCTAGTGACCTAGTTTTTAACCCCATGTGACCCATTTTCAAACCTGACCAAGATATAATTAAGACAAACATTCTGACAAAGTTGCATCAAGCTCGGGTCAAAAATATGGCACTCTTAGAGTGTACACAAGGTTTTTCCAATATTTGACCTAGTGACCTAGTTTTTGACCCCACATGACCCATTTTCGAACTTGACCGAGATTTCATTGAGACAAACAATTAAGATAAACATTCTGACAAAGTTGCATCAAGCTCGGGTCAAAAATATGGACTCTAGAGTCTACACAAGGTTTTTCCAATATTTGACCTAGTGACCTAGTTTTTAACTTCATGTGACCCATTTTCGAACTTGATCAAGATATAATTAAGATAAACAATTTGACAAAGTTTCATCAAGATTGGGTAACAAATATGACCTCTAGAGTGTACGCAAGTTTTTTCAAGTATTTGACCTAGTGACCTAGTTTTTGACCCCACATGACCCATTTTTGAACTTGACCGAGATTTTATTAAGGCAAACATTCTGACAAAGTTTCTTCAAGATCAGGTTAAAAATATGGCCTCTAGAGTGTACACACGTTTTTTTCAAAGTTTGACCTAGTGACCTAGTTTTTAAAACCATGTGACCCATTTTGGAACTTGACCAAGATATAATTAAGACAAACATTTTGACAAAGTTTCATCAAGATTAGATCAGAAATACGGCTTCTAGAGTGTACACAATGTTTTTCAAGTATTTGACCTAGTGACCTAGTTTTTAACCCCATGTGACCCATTTTCAAACTTGACCAAGATATAATTAAGACAAACATTCTGACAAAGTTGCATCAAGCTCGGGTCAAAAATATGGCCTTTAGAGTGTACACAAGGTTTTTCCAATATTTGACCTAGTGACCTAGTTTTTGACCCCACATGACCCATTTTCGAACTTGACCGAGATTTCATTGAGACAAACAATTAAGATAAACATTCTGACAAAGTTGCATCAAGCTCGGGTCAAAAATATGGACTCTAGAGTCTACACAAGGTTTTTCCAATATTTGACCTAGTGACCTAGTTTTTAACTTCATGTGACCCATTTTCGAACTTGATCAAGATATAATTAAGATAAACAATTTGACAAAGTTTCATCAAGATTGGGTAACAAATATGACCTCTAGAGTGTACGCAAGTTTTTTCAAGTATTTGACCTAGTGACCTAGTTTTTGACCCCACATGACCCATTTTTGAACTTGACCGAGATTTCATTAAGACAAACATTCTGACAAAGTTTCTTCAAGATCAGGTCAAAAATATGGCCTCTAGAGTGTACACACGTTTTTTTCAAAGTTTGACCTAGTGACCTAGTTTTTAACACTATGTGACCCATTTTTGAACTTGACCAAGATATAATTAAGACAAACATTTTGACAAAGTTTCATCAAGATTAGATCAGAAATACGGCTTCTAGAGTGTACACAAGGTTTTTCAAGTATTTGACCTAGTGACCTAGTTTTTAACCCCATGTGACCCATTTTCAAACTTGACCAAGATATAATTAAGACAAACATTCTGACAAAGTTGCATCAAGCTCGGGTCAAAAATATGGCCTTTAGAGTGTACACAAGGTTTTTCCAATATTTGACCTAGTGACCTAGTGTTTGACCCCACATGACCCATGTTCGAACTTGACCAAGATTTCATTGAGACAAACATTCTGACAAAGTTTCATGATGATTGCATCAGAAATGTGGCCCTCTAGAGTGAACACAAGCAAAAGTTAACGGACGGACGACGGACGACGGAAGACGGACAACACACCATCCCATAAGCTCTGCTGGCCCTTGGCCAGTAGAGCTAAAAATGTGTAAAAATCCAATACGCCAAGCAAATAATATGCTGTCAAGTTGTTAACTACGAAAGTAAGTCATTATTATATACTATAAACGTTTTGAAGACGGCATATGGATGTCACGAACAATGTCATCCTTGCCCATAAGTTTTAGAACTACCCAATAAAAATCATAATTTAATAATAGCACAGCAGGCCCGTAGCCAGACCTGACATTTAACCGAGGCATATCCTTTCTATGGAGGTCCGGTGGCATGCACCCTCAACGCCAACCACACCCCGATTTGTCTGTGATTTCGTCATTTGATTTCCTGCGTTTTTGTGTATGTCAATGGTAAGATTTCAGTTTTAAGCAATGCATTAAATTGTCAATGCTTGACTATTTATTGATATATGTAAAGTATGTATATTCCCAAATTGCTACCATAGGAATCTATTCGACAATAAGAGTAGGGCAGGTTCCCGGATTCCTATGTATCCTTCCCCTCTCTCTGGGGCGGCTCTAAATAACCTATACTGTGTTGATGAGCCGTTAAACAACATTGTATCCAATTCTACCGAGCCAACTGCCTCGGTGTGCTTCAGCGTAGCTACGGACCTGCATACATATAAGTATGAGTAAAAAATTATGTTCGGCACTTTATTGATATTTATTAAAGCATGAAAACATTGTTCAGAGTAAGATAAGTCCATATTAATACATATTTTTTATAATAAATACACCGAAAGCAACGAACACACACACAAGAGAGAAAAATAGCTTACGCGGTTTGATCGAGTCTGTTCAGGAGACGTAACATAAGATGCAACACCTCTCCTGGCATATATGTACTGTACCTAGTTTAAGAAGTTCACATTAGCAAAATATTTACGTTTCTACTGCATGCCTATAATAAACTATTGCGTTCTTGTTGCGCATCAATTCCCGGTGAAAACATTTATTTTTGGAACGGAGCTAAAACAAACAAGAGTCTGATGAACTTGTTTTGTTAGAATGACTTAAAGGGACAATGTCCGTAAGTAAGCAGATATTGAGCATAACCAAATAACTGTCTGACTTTCATTCATGAGCTTAGACCCAAAGAAGTGTGTAGTAATACTTTCGTGAGTTTGAAAAAGAAGAGGTTTAAATATTACATTATTTACCTTTTCTGCGGATCACGTGACTGCCATTTTCTACATAGTATGTATTGCGTAATATGTATTGCCAGCTTAGCTCAGTTAGGAGCGACGTCGCGAGTATAATTTTAGCATAGTTTAACTCGCGAAGTGGTACTTCTTTTTTTTAGTACCGCGATTGAATTTCGTCAAACAATCTTGCTTTTAATTAGTAAATATTCAATAATGTCTAGTGTGTAATGTTTCTGAACATAATTAGTGAGTGTTTTATAAGCTAAAAATTACGGACATTGTCCCTAAATCTAACGTCGTCTTGACGTTCTCGCGCTAATTGCTATAAGTTGCTATAAAAAAAGGGCACTGTTGGCAACCTCGTTGTTACAACAGTACGTATAACAGCTTTAAAACACCATTTTTAACACAAATACAACATATTTACATTATTAAAGTCAGAAAAACAGATAGAACATACATAATGTAAACTAGATAATGTTCAAAATATCGAATTAAATAATTAATGAGATTCAAACCATTCATCAAAACACTCTTTATAACCATCATTTGCTTATGTAGTTGTACTCAGGGCCTGAGGCGAAACATCTTGCTTCTATAGTTGAAAGAATATGTTTTTATTACATTTGCTATTACTCAACTACGTCAGTTGCCTAGAATGTTAAACAAAGCAAAATAGTTCATTTAACATCATAAACAAACTGATTTAACATATAATAAATACAATAATCAATTGCTGGGTTCGATTACAAGGAAATCGTATCGTTCCATCTTGTGAAGGATTTCACTATAATCAAACCAAACAGTTGAATAATCTGAATTTATTCAAACTGGTTTTTTTGTTTCTGTCTGTGTGTTTTAATTCTTATCTATATAATTATAGAAGTTGATTTTAACGGCACATGCATGCTGTATAATATAGTAGCAAACTAAATTTTAAAATACGTAAATCAATATCCCGCTACATTAATAAATTACTACAATAGTTAGCTTACTACATTAGTTAGATTATTACAATAGATTATTACAATAGTTAACTTACTACAATATACAGTAGTTAGATTACCACAATATTACTACACTAGTAAGAGTATTACAATGGTTAGATTACAACAACAACAATTATATTACTATAATATACAATTTTGTTTAGATTACTACAATATACAATAGTTAGGTTACTACAATAGTTAGGTTACTACAATAGTTAGATTACTACAGTATACAATAGTTAGATTACTACAACAGTTAAATTACTACAATATACAGTAATTAGGTTACTACAATAGTTAGCCTATCACTACAGGATACAATAGTTAGATTACTACAATAGTTAGATTACTACAGTATACAATAGTTAGGTTACTACAATACACTCAAGTGATATGAAAACGCAACACGGGAATTTCCGCTATATATTGTATATACTGCACACTTAATTGCACATAATATTCCAAAGAAATCCCAAGATGTTTTTTAAAAAGAAAGTTGCAGTTAACTAGAGAAAGGACACAACTGTGAAGTTATAGACGTTTTAATCACACTACACTTTGTAACAAGAACTTCATAAATGTTGAAGTAGCTCTTTGAACAATTGAGCTAGTTCAGTACTGTATTTAACGTAAATAGTTTGCAAAATGTTGCATCCTAAGTTTGCTCACATGATTGAGCCAAACGCGTACTCTGTGAATAATGAAACATTGAAGGTATACTTTTTGCTGTATTATTTGTTGTTTTAGTATTTTTTCCAAATGGAAAGGTCTTACGTAGCCATGTACCATTCGATTAAAAGCAGCATATTGTACATACAATATATAGCGGAAATTCCCGTGTTGCGTTTTCATATCACTTGAGTGTAGTTAGATTACTATAGTATACAAGTTAGATTAATACAATAGTTAAATTACTACAATATACAATAGTTAGGTTACTACAATAGTTAGATTACTACAAGATATAATAGTCAGATTACTACAATAGTAAAATTACTACAATATACAATAGTTAGGTTACTACAATAGTTAGATTACTACAGTATACAATAGTTAGGTTACACAATAGTTAGATTACTGCAATATACAATAGTTAGATTACTACAATAGTTAAATTACTACAGTATACTATAGTAAGGTTTCTACAATAGTTAGATTACTACAGTATACAATAGTTAGATTACTACAACAGTTAAATTACTACAATATACAATAGTTAGGTTACTACAATAGTTAGATTACTACAATATACAATAGTTAGATTACTACAATAGTTAAATTACTACAATATACTATAGTTATGTTACTACAATAGTTATATTACTACAATATATAATAGTTAGATTACTACAATAGTTAAATTACTACAATACACAATACTTAGATTACTACAATAGTTAGATTACTATAATATACAATAGTTAGATTACTACAATAGTTAAATTACTACAATATACAATAGTTAGGTTACTACAATAGTAAGATTACTACAATATACAATAGTTAGATTACTACAATAGTTAATTATTACAATATACAATAGGTAGGTTACTACAATAGTAAGATTACTACAATATACAATAGTTAGATTACTTTAATAGTTAAATTACTATAATATACAGTAATTAGGTTACTACAATAGTTAGCCTATTACTACAGGATACAATAGTTAGATTACTACAATAGTTAGATTACTACAGTATACAATAGTTAGGTTACTACAATAGTTAAATTACTACAATATACAATAGTTAGATTACTACAATATACAGTAGTTAAATTACTACAATATACAATAGTTAGATTACTACAATAGTTAGATTACTACAGTATACAATAGTTAGGTTACTACAATAATTAGATTACTTCAATAAACAATATATTGATTACTACATTAACTAGATAATTACAATAGTTAAACATTCAGAAAACGTTATCGTTTATGCTTTGAATTTTACAAAATATAATGCTAGATTCGTTTTAAGTCCGAAATGTTTGCTTGTAATGTTGGTAGAACTTGTTTTCCAACCCATTTGTCATGATAATATTTCTATCGTATATATTTTGATATTACTCTTTATCACATAACGTCCCTTGTTAGCAGTGTCGAACACCCATTTAATATTCTATTGTATGACACACGTGTAATACAACCTGGGACGATTTTGATTGGTTGAGTTAACCCTGTAACACTAGGCAAGTTTATTAACTGAAACTATTTTATTTATTACAAATTCACCCAGATCTGAGTCATAAACTTACTATTTGTGACAGCTTATGAAAGTAATGCACATTATACAAAACGTTGTTGTTGGTTTGTTAAAAAGTTGGCGTAAACTGCTATTTTGTAAAGAGGTAAAACACGAACTCTTTTATACGCAACGTCATGTGTGAGACGCGACGTTACGACGTCAAATATTTTATGACGTTTTGGCGCTAAAGCGTGTCTGACGTCGTGGCGGTTCTATGTCCATCTGAATTAATTTTTACTAATTTGATTGCAATGTTAGGTGATAAAAAGGATCTTAAACTCGTTCCCATTCCATATAAGATTTATGAAACTCGTTATGAATTATTTTTAATTTTAACTCGCCAATAGGCTCGTTAAAATAAAAATAATTCATAACTCGTTTCATAAATCTTATATGAAATGGGAACTCGTTTAAGATCCTCTATGTATGTAAACTATTGGCAATGCAATATTTTTAAATCATTTCTAGAAGAGGAATATGCTTCATTGATTCTGTTTTATATATTGGTCCATAATCCGTTAACGCCCGGAATCTGTCCACTGTCAACCTATCGTCTGACGCTCATTCTGCTAAATATATCGTCGGATAGTATTCCTCCTCCGTTCGTAGAGCTTGAGTACTATCCTGTCTATTGCATCCCCGCTTCTCTGTCATTTCCGTGGCACCAGAATTCTCCGATTCTGCATTGTCTGCATGCGTTTTGGATACGACGAATGAACGTGCAATGACAATTAGCGACATGATCAGTAATACGGAACCAAGACAAATCGCAACGATCACGGGCACGTTAGTCTCTGAAATGAAAGCAATATTGAATTTCGGTGAATGTTTTGGTGACAGGTCAACATAAATAGTAACACGAATCAGCGATGTATCCCGCTCAGCACCTTATGGAATGTGTAACAAAATAAATCT
The DNA here is from genome assembly GCA_037043455.1 of Cyrtodaria siliqua. Classification (NCBI taxonomy): domain Eukaryota; kingdom Metazoa; phylum Mollusca; class Bivalvia; order Adapedonta; family Hiatellidae; genus Cyrtodaria; species Cyrtodaria siliqua. The sequence goes on from JAWPHD010014003.1 coordinate 49,538, forward strand.
GATAACTATTGTTGTTCAGCTTTATCTGAAGACTTAAATCGTCTGAATATATATCATTTAGCTAACCGTATTGAATTACCTATAACGGATAAAGTCCTTTAACAAAATATCTCAACCTTGTAGAATGTAATGATGTAGAATTGTTTCCATCGAAAACTACATAACAAAGTATTAGAAAGCTAAATTTATCAAAACTCCCTAAACCCCTAACTCTTAAACCACTAGGTTATCATGTTTACCGATTGTTAGAAAGTTCTGAAACATGAAAAAGTACATGTAGTATTGGTGAAGTGTCCGGAGCGTTTTCACGAGACACAGATATTAGAGATTTTAGCAAAAGGCACAACTAGCGTATGTTTCAGAAAGAAGTAAAATGGAAAATGTCTTAGTGAGTTAGACTAAAACTGGAATCTCAAATGATACAGTTTAAACTATTAGGATAAACCGGTGCTTACCATTAGACATGGTCGGATCTGAAACACAAAAAAAATGGCATACAGTTATACATATATGTAAAAAGGCAATCAACATACAACCAATGCAAATCTATTACTCAAGAACCTTGCTCACATAGTGTATGAAACTCATACTCGTCGTGTGAGACCAACAAAAAATAATGACCCATTTCTATTTGATTTTGTTGGTGTATGTATAAGAAGTGTCTATAGAGGTTTTTATGGATTATTCATGGATTATTGATGATCATTTCCCAACTTTCGCATCTATGTATACACTTTGTGAACTATCAATGAAAACAGCTATACCCTTGGCATGTTAGTAAACAAACTGTATTGCGTGTCTTATGAACCCAAATTTTCCGGTGGTTTTTCAAGCGAAAAGATCGTATGTTTCTATATGAAATTATGCTGCAGTATCCATACTTGATTGGAAGTTGGAGCAACTCATTAAGATGCGACATTTTAACATTGACGTGAATATTGATATCAATGGGAAATGTAATTTGTGACCTCATTTATTCGACGATAAGACAATAAATTGTAAACACTAGAAATATAAATTCACCGTAACTGTGTATAAATCATACGCAAACACGGTCCATCCTTACTGAGATGAATATGAATGCGATTAACCTACCGCTTCGCACTGTAAATGTACTCAGGTGCTTCGTTTCACACTGTGTGCTCCCATCCTCCTGGGGGACATTAACGACCCCGTGCTGGTCAAACCGCTGTAGGACTTTGTTGTAGTACCAACACCTGGCACGGGGACACTGGGATCCGAAGTTTATATTGATGGTGTTCGTTAAATCCTTGACCTCGATGGATTTGCCTGAGCAATATACAGAATAAATGATACTGTTATGATTGCGAACTGCACAAATCAGTCGCCACGCATTAGAAGTAACGTGGGCAGGTGTACCATTTTAAGTAGCTATCCCGCCAACAACAGCCAAATATTTTTTATATGTTATTAGATTTGTACGAGATATTTCGCGTATTGATATTGCGCGACTTTAGGAGCGCCGTATTTATGCGCGAAAGAACGAGTGCATACATCCCAATATAAATCAAATATCCTTTTTAATGCATACGCATTTTTAAATTAGAACAATAAAATAGGCTGTAACATTTAATTTTCACAAAAAAACATGTATTTGAAACAAACATAGTGTCGTTACATCGTGAACATTTTCACAATACAATCAACATTGTTGACATCACGCGACATACTTTCTTTGACATGAATAGAAAATTGCACCAATCACGAACGAGTATACATTACACACGCAATATGACTTTAATACACGTCAATAATGATGAGCGAATATTGACGCTTCATGTTACATTGAAAGTAAATGGAGCTTGTAAATGCGTATGCAATAATGCAACATATGTATGCCATTTCTAAACATACTGACGACGTGGTATATATATATATAACTTACATATTTTAAAAATGCAAAGTCTATAAACACAATATACACGGCTTTTACCAGCTGTACCAAACACCGAAACTGCAGCGTCGAATTAAGAGTTCATTTTACGCATATTCAATCACGGGTATTTTAAGAACCTGTTAATAAATCTATACTTTTAATCCTCACATATATATTATTATATGACCTGAACATCTGGATAGAGTTTTGATAAAGGGTTTTGTAGTTTAATTGTGTCGTTATTTGGCGGGTAGTTTCATTAACGACCACACCTTGCTATTATGAGAGAAATGATCATAAGACATTAAAAGGTTAAATAATTAACCTTGGTGTGTTGATAAATATATACCTATGTATTGTATACACGGACTATAACTATAGTTAAATAATAATGCAACATATTTTCAACTCCACTTATTCTTGAAGAAAAAAAAGACCAAAGATTTTAAACAAAGATGGATTATTGTACATGCCCGTTTTTTTGTGTTTTTTAGAGTTGTGTTCAGATGTACCTACCGATTCTTTACTTAACAACAATATAAATGCATATAACTTTTATATAAGAGCATTATATAATATTCATTAAAATACTATTTTATTTCGAATTAAGACATACATAACGTTTGATGTTTTTCTTCAATCGTGTCTTGTCGTGCCCTTATTGGTGTATTCTGTGTTGCTCTGGTTTCTGGCAAGTCACTGAGTACTTGCTTTGTGGCTTTCTAGGCTTTTGTTATTTTTATAATCATATATGCACGAGTATATTTGTGTTATACTTATATTGCCTTTTTATGCTGCTCAGTTTGTTAGAGAATATATCATGGCGGGGATTCTTTATTTACACTGTATCGTTTTGGGGTGATGACAATAGGGTAAAAAAAGTGAGGTTTATAACATGATTTAGACACCCATCGGCCTTTTTTTGCCACTGACCGTTCCAAGGTGGTAGCCCTATTGTCAATCCATTTATGTTTATGGTGTCATATGCCTTGCCTTTTATTCATCTTCGTAATCGTTGTTTGTTTCTATGGGTGTTTTTGGTTGACTGTGGTCCTTGTGGACTGTGATCCTTGCATGCTTGCATTTCCGTTCGACTTTTATATCTACTCATATATATGATAAACGTGTCTGAAATGGGATCTTAATGTGACGATCAAGTCATAGTTTTTAAGTGCCTTATTATTTGTTTTGGAGTGGTTGATGCACAATTTTCAAACACGATTTATTATTTAAAAGGGCTTTGAAAAACTTGAAAAAAGCTGAAAGAATTATCAAAATGTCATGAAAAATAAAGAAAATATGACATATTGAAAAGTTGAAAAAAACATAAATGGAGGAGGCCATCTTTGAACGATGACGTCATCGCGCCGTTAACCATTATGGCATATTGACAAAATGTATTTTAAAGCAAGAAAAATCACTGCAAATTGATTAAAAATAAATATACAGATGTAAAATATATAAATTGTATGCTCATATTTCTTTGGGGTGATTTTCAAAAAATTATGTTTCTTTGCAAATTTTCAATAGGTCATATCTCCTTTATTTTTCATGGCATTTTGATAATTCTTTCAGCTTTTTTCAATTTTTTCAGAGCCCTTTAAAATAAACTTGTTTGAAAATAGTGCATCAACCACTTTAATATTTTCGTTATTATATGTAAAAGGACACAAGGCACTCTTGAGTTTTGTTTTACCTTCGCGATGTTCTGTTATTTATTTTATTTACAAAACTTGTATATTTGCAAACCTTTATCATTTTAAATGATATTACGCTTACTAAAATTATAAAATGAAAAAAACTGACGAAGTATTCGGATATAATGTTTTCATATCAATTGATGGTTCTATTGCCCCAATGATGTATTTAAAACGAACAAATATTGAAACTTAAACTTGTATTAGGTATAAAGTTAAACTGATATTGGATGAATAAAGCAGAGGCCTTTACAAAGTGCTTGATAATTACTTTAACATTGCCATATGTCACTTTAACTTATGGAAGATTGTTTAGAACATATCGCTTCTGAGTATGAGCAACGTTTTAGCATACTTTAACACTTAATCGACCAGACAGGAGTGAAGAGCACTTGGCAATTTACTTTCAATCAATATTTGACCATCGCCCATACCATACAAAGTGGTATCCTCTGCAAAAATACCGTTATTTACTTAATTTGTATACAGAAGTAGATCCTGTATAAACAGTGGCAATAAAGCAGCATCGTCATTTATAGATTCAGCTTCAGGCGCAGTTTTGTTTATACTCACTTTTTTGTAGCGATTTAGTATGACGCTTTTGTTTTAATTGAGATTTTGTAAAGTTTAGCATAAATCAATTGAACTGAATTGAAGTGGGGTTTTAAGGCGCACCAACACATGAAAGGTTAATGGCGCTTAACAGGAATGAACATGCCAGGCTCATCCTCCATGTACATCGAGATAAAATATGGAGAACGTGCCTAGAACCTTCTCACCCTGAACTGCAGAGTTGCTGCAAATTCTACTGTAGACACTCCATTTACGCTGGATCCACGTTATAGTTTTTCTGCCACTGCTCTAGTGATATGAGCGAGATGGCACCTGAAACAATGCAGGGGTTAGCACAAATCAAAGTCAACGGAGTGGTCGACAAGAATCGTTTTAATTTAATGCATATAGACATTGCATGTGAAACTGAAGAACATCACGAAGGTTTCATTTATATTTCGATCGCCTCCAGTCCCTTTAATATATGTTTTACTTAGGAACTTAATTACGTTAATTATTGAATTAGCCTGATTTAAGTTTTATAAGCTATATATTTCATTTAAAATAAGTATATCCGGAAAGGGAAATCACTCTAGTATAAATCTGACTACTAAATTCGTTTACAGTTTATAACCATTAAATGCAAATTTTAATCAGAGAAAATGATTTGCTAATGTTTTCTGAAATCTAGTATAATAGATGGTCGGTAATGTTTTAATAGAAAAGTTTAATTTAATGCAAAGTTTCGACTGATTGAATTGTCGATTCTATTTCTCCACCACAAAACAATCGACCGTCATATATAACCAGACTTGTGGTGTTGAAAACGACGTAACACACCATACGAACAAACAAAAACAGAATAATGGCTTAGGAATATCAAATGAAGCAGTTGTGTAAACATGTTTCGGCGGCAATATAACCTTAACTGGACGAATAGAAAAAGTTGGACTATACAAGCCGTCGTCAATCTAACTACCAAAGAATAGAGATTGGGCTGAACAACAAATCAACGGGATTACTTGAGTCTAAGTTGAACGAGTCGAAAACAATATAAGTATTACATATGAAAGAGAAACCGGAGTTTGGGTTGACTTATCTGATTCCCTACAATAGCATATATATGGAATACCTGAGTTTTGGTTGAACAAGTCGACGGTTATATAAGTACTACAGTTGGTGTCCGTTCTTCCAGTGCGCAGATCTGGTGGATCAGCCGGGTATTCCTCCACCTTAAGGCCAATACCATGACACTGTTTAGCTTCGCCACACTCCCACAGGTCTCGGTATCTATACAGGAACAACAACAATGAGATGCCAGCTTATTGTTTCTCTACATTGATAGTAGAATATTTCTTTATTTATTCAAAGAAATAAAAAAAATCGTGTATACTGGAATGGTGATAAACCTGGTTCTAGGGTGCATCAAACCTCACTATTACCCTTTTGTCACTACAATTAAATAACGAAATGTCCACTTACAACAGCAACTACACAATATAATTAAATCGCAGTAATGATCATGTATATATGAATACTCAAAAAGGACAGAAAGCCACAAAGCTAGTAATACTCAGTGACTTGAAGATTTTTTTTATATATTACAAAATGTACTTACTTGCTTTTGATTTCTTCCGGAAAAGTAATATTCAGTCCTCTGTTATTTACATCATCCAGAGTGTCCACCATGTATGTATGTTTAGTACCATCGGCAAACGTTACAGACTCCGATTCCTCGTTCTTCATACTTTTAATTCTGATACAGGCGATAATGTCCTCAATGTTGCGGTATTGCTTTCCGTTTTCCCTCTCTTTTTCTGCCAGTTCTTTGGCTTTAATGATTAATTCCTGAAAAATAAATACATGAATAAATTTGTTTGGAATCAAACTGATTCATACATAAATATTATTATATTGATGTTTCGTCAAAGGGTCGTATTACGTATTACGCAAGCCTGATAATTCCTATTTAAAACGATACTAACTTGATACAAGGATATAGATCCATAGCGAGTACTGAAGAGTATATACTCGGTAAAAAGATTTTGGACCAGGGTATATAAAGTCATATAAAAATAAAACTAGTGGACAGAATTTAAGTATCTTTTTTTAATAACCAATGTCTACCCTACCCGGTTAATTTGGTACCAGAAACATTAAATTCCAAACAAGATTTGATTTTAAAAAAATATCGCGAACACACAAAGGGTCTGTAAAAAATGTTGCAAAGTCCATACAAAGTAACAGTTACGGACACATTCGAGTAACCAATAAAAAGATTATTATTTTTTCGCAAACTTTCATTGTAAACGATAATTATTGTTGATTGTTGATCTATTGTGAATTTATCAACTAAGATAATAAGGGTTTTGGCCGAATGTCAAGGTTCAGCGATCATTGTACGGGTTCGAATACTGCCATGGTCCAAAACTTTTTTTACAGAGTATATATATGAAAAGGATATGTGCTGCTTTGAAGTAAATATTTTATTTGAATGTTCTCACTTCGAAACGAACGTAATTTCGCTATTAAAAATATGAACTTTTTGCTTTTAATTGTTTTTGTGTTGTTGTTTTTTCAAAAGCATGATAATTTCAATCAAATTTGAGTCTTTCTGTGTTTTTCTTAACCAGAGAGAGAGAGAGAGAGAGAGAGAGAGAGAGAGATTGTTTCCGTGTACCTTTATTTGAGAGAGAGAGAGAGAGAGAGAGAGAGAGAGAGAGAGAGAGAGAGAGAGATTGTTTCCGTGTACCTTTATTTGACAGAGAGAGAGAGAGAGAGAGAGAGAGGGAGAGAGAGAGAGAGAGAGAGAGACAGAGAGATTGTTTCCGTGTACCTTTATTTCAATATTAGACAGTGGAACAGTTTCATCAGAAACTCCGGCATCACACAGACTATCCAGCATTGCCTTGATAGAACTTGCCAGACTCTTTGTTTCATCGGTGGTTAGTTTGTCCGTCTTCAGCGTGTTCACGCTCTTCAAAATTCGCTCTGAAAATTTGTAAATACCACATCTGTATCGTTGTACTAGAGCACAGTATCGTATATAATAGATCAAACACAGTTTGAATATTGTCTTAGAAATGTATAGTACAATTGGTTACACCGTCCAATCAATTATAGAATGTATTGCTAGATAATATAATGAAAATGTATATATATTTGCCAGGTTATATTCAGGATTATACTCAACAATTTGCAAGTGAGAAAATTCAGTTATTTAAAAAAGGTTTACAATGCTATTATACCGAGGTATACGGTATAACTGTCTCGCTATATAACTGCCAGTTTATCCAATATTCAGCCATGATATGTAACAATTCTCTTCTATTCAAATTAATGAGCGTTTTTCGTTCTAAAGTGACTTCTATGCACAGCTTTTTCTAAGTATCTTTACGGGTCTACATTTAGGTATACAGAACAGAACATAGAACATATTCTTTCTTTATGACTTAAACAAATGTTTCTCGTCATATATTACATTTGTTAATATATGACAGGTAAATGCAATTTTTACATTAACAATGAAAAAAGTACAAACACACAAATCATACATACTATACATTCATACAACTCACCCATTCACTCTGACTCCCAAAATGTCTCACACATTCACTCTGGAGCACGTATTTACCCTGTTATAATGATTTAACTATTCCTCTTACATATTTTCATGTTACTATTTTAAGTTTTAATAGTTTACATGTCATGTCCAATGAGGATGAACATAATTTGTTTACTCATTATACATTGCAGCATTGCGAATAATAAATGCTTCCATAACAAACCTAGATAAACTAAAAAGCTCTTGCTGGCTTGAAGATTATACAGCACACAACCATTGACCGTTACGTGGTCCCGCCTTAATTCCATTAAGCGATGGGAAAGCTTATATTAGCAGTATTTTATAACGGATATTTCGACAATAAACCATGTTTAAAAACAACAATATGCAAACATTTTAAGCCGAAATTAAGGTTTTATTTCATACCCTAGTCAACCCCATTTTCGCTTCTTGGAGAAGTGGTTGGATGGTATATGAAAGTTAATACTCGGACCACGTAATGTTAAAACACATAAAATGTTCATGTTTTCGAAGTATTGTATATCCGGTATTACACGCGAGGGTTATATTTTCGCCAAAATTAGGTAAATTTAAATTATCACATAATCATTAGGCATATATACAAGCAAGAAATGTTTAAAGAATGTTAGCCAATACTTACTTATTAGTTTACATTGATTTAAAGTAGAAATTGTGTCAACACTTGAACAATACTCTTTAGAATTATTACTTTTAATAAACATGTTCAGGGGCGTAGCGTGACCAAAATCTCAATTACTCACAGGAGTAGGTGCGGGTGGTGGGGTTTTCGGGGCCTCCCCCGGGAAATTTTTAAAAAAAACACGCTCGAACGTGACTTCTGGTGTATTTTAGGGTCAGGATGAAAGAAGTAAATCCTGTCGAAAATACCATTATTCCTTAACATTTCAGACTCAGCATGTTACTTGTCCCCACCTGCCCTCCCCCACCCCCACCACCTTAGGCTCACCTTTTTATTGCGTTTTTCGAGTGTGTTTTTTTGTTTGTTTTTTATCCTTCGTTTGAAAAGTTTACTCACTGAGTAAATGAGTATGGCACGCTACGCGCCTGATGTTTAATCAAAGCAATTGATAAAGTTTAAAGTGTTGAGTCTACATTTCAAAAAATATATGTATGTGTTTATTAAGAACATTTAAGGAATGTGCGATTGTCAGAAAAACACTTCAATTACTTATATCACGTGAACCAAGAACGTCCTTCTGTGCTTGACCGACCAAACCCATCACGTTGTTATGCATGGCTTGTGTAGACGCTGGTCCGTCGATCTTTATTTTTCCAGCTAGCATGTCTATTGCATCTATCAAATTGCCTACAATGATGTCACCAGTAATATTCACTCGTCACTTATTTACATCAATACGAGATTTATTAAGTGGAAGTGTTAAATCAGTATAAAATATACCCTGTCTAAGATAGTTGCTGATGTAAGTTTAGACAGTGTTGAATCATTTATTTACTAACACCATTTAATTGCTTAAACTTCATTTAAAACACATTATAACAACTGGTAAGTGACTATTTGTAAATGATGAAACTGTTGGGGTTTTTTGCGTCCATAGTAAATGTAATTTTTTATCAGAAATGTATAACAAATACAAGAATATAAATTATTAATGTGGAGCATGTCGAACTAATTGATTACCATTTTTCTCGAGGGATTCAACAACAGATTTTAGCTCGCTTTCGACATTTGTGCGCAAAGTGACGTTGACCTCGTTGCTTATTACCACCATCACGTGACCAAGGCTGTCCCGCACCTGTCAGTTTGATTATAATCATAATAGTATAATCATAATAAATACTGATTAGTTATGTAATTATGCTTCCTCTGACATGATTTAAATTAACATACATATTTCGGCGAAATCCAACAATGTATTGCCTTCGAGATGTTGATGATGTGATAGCTTGACTTATTTTTTTAGAAATGATGTCTTGTCTGCTCTCGATGGATAGAGGGACTATTCTAAGGTCCAATTTAATTCGCATAAAATAACACTGAGGAAAATGTACCAAACGTTCTTATAAGTATTATTTCTGATATTATGTTCACATCAATAGTGTTGAATTACTGTCATGTACCAGGGCTGCCATTTCTCAGGTTTTGCGCCGGAAATTGCCGGCTTTTTTGTGCGATTACCGGATTACCGGCTTGTCAGTCGAAATTAGTCGAAATTACCGGCTTTTTCGACCAAAAATCCGTAAAATTTATTTAACATCGTTTTTGAGCAAAATTTAGCTACCATTTATTCTCTTGATGTTAATATATAACTTTGTCATGTATGCTGTGCTTTTATTATTTGATTAAGAAGACATTGTAATAAATAAAATGTAAACTGTTATACCTTCAATAGTATTTTGTCTTCTTTGTCGGCTGCTTACCAATATGTACGCTTTTGAAATTGTCTATCCGCGCGCTCAGTTTCAGCATTTTCAAAAATCTCAGGCTTTTTCATAATTTTATTATGGCAGCCCTGATGTACTATACGCTCGACATTGTTCATGCCTAAAATATGCATTTGGTCGAACATTTCACTTGACCATACCTCACCCATTTTGATAATTTCTTTAAAAACGATGACTATGGTGGCATATTTCTGCCACGAGATAGCTAGATAATTTATCTTGCATTTTTCGCGATAATGTTACTTTTTCTCTTTAATTTTCAACAATTGTATCTAACAAAACTTGCTGCGAGACTGCCCACTTCTGTCATCACTTTAACAAAATAGTTCACGCGAAAAGAATTATCTTAAACATTTGAAATTTTGTTTTCGTAATAATGCTGACTAATTATGATGAAATTCACGTTACCACTAGTTAATCTTTTGTTTTCTTAATAACTTTGAAAATTCACGTCTTGCGGCATTATAGATATCTAAAAATAGAATGTTTATAAATAACCTGGTCGGGGTAAAAGCCGTACCGTATATCGCTATCAATGCCAAAATGATTACCATTTATATATGGTCCTACTTTTCATACGATATAAAAATATCAAGGTGATCAAATTTATATCAATTATTATAAAATATAGTATATAATATATACTAAATAATAAATAAACCAATAAAAAATTGTACCGTGTACAGAATACCGTGGGTTACACAACAGTTATAACTTGACAGAAAGACAGACCGAGAGACAGTCACAGACAGACAGACAGACGGACATACATATTTAATTGCAACTTGTAAGAATATTAAAGGGATATTTATCATAAATTATATAAACAATATTATACATATCATTGATCACTTTCATAGACATTATTAGCCATTATAATCTTCATGCAAGAGCACCTGTCATTTCCGATAGTTTTCGTTATAGTACGGACTGTACGGTAAGGTTTTTCCCCACAACCGGATACGCGTATCGAACTATTCGTGATAAGAAACTATCACGGTGGCAGATGTGGGCATTATCGTGGCATTTAACATCATAGGTTAATGACATTCAGGTAGTTTTTTATCTAACAAATTTTATAAGATTTTCGTGAAAATTCATTATTATCTCGAAAATTAATGCTACTATCGCGAAATAATCGTGATAATTATCTAGGTATCTAGTGGCAAAAATAGGCCACCATAACTGACCAATAGCCGTTTATCACACCCGCTCCTAAAGCAAAATTAGATATATAAAAGTCGAACAGGAAATGTAGCTATGTTATTGCCGGTGGCCTCAAGGCTCCGGCTATTTTATCCCCGGAGTCAGAAAGCTGATAATGGGTGTTTGACTATGTACCAACCTCATTTTACTGTTCCTAAAACAAATATATTTTAGTGAGAATACCGGGACGCAGTCATATTGGTATACAAGCATTTTATGGGTCGTCTTCTACTTGAATTACATATCAATTTTAGGGATACAGTCTACAAGTTATGATCGGCGCATGCGCATAGAACTGGTTTTAACTAGTTTTTACTACACTAATTAGATGTAAATTTCAGGGATACAGTCTATAAATCTGTTTTCAGCATACGAATACAGCTGGTTCCAAATCGGTATCGTCACTGATTATTGACTGATGAACTGTCTTTTTTTCTACATCACTAGCATTTGTTCAATAATTAATATTAATTATAAGAACAATATAAAGGAAATTCTGTTTGAATATTATTAACTGTTTATGTGTACAGCTGTAATATATATATTATATGTATCTCTTTTTGATGCTCGTCTGATTTTAAAATAAGCAACACCTGTTCCATCTTTAAACAGAGTTGATGAAACTTTAATAAAGCATCTTCTACAACACAGATGCCAAAATTAAAAACATGTTCATTTTGTCTCATGATGACTCGTTTAACTAGTGCTCAAATCTTTCATGATAAATGTGTGTGGAATTGCTAAATTTAGCGAATCAAGTGTGCGTGTTCAACTGTGCATTGATTAAGTGCAAACCAATTATCTTTAACATGACATGTATTTACCTACCAAATAAAGAAACTCGACATGTGTGTCACTCACCTCACATGTTAACTTTGATCGTTTAATTAATCTATTTTTAAAAACAGGAACATAGCATGATAAATCATCTCCTGGCTTCAAATCTATGTTTTCAATACTGCACGAGGTATCAAGCCATTTGACATCCGGGTCCTTCATACAGTCCATTAAAAGTAAGTTCGTCTGCAAAATGATTAATGCATATCAGTAAAGTTAAACATGAATTGTGAGGGTGTTTTTTAATGGTAATGTTTAAGACGTGTGTATCTATGTTTGAATTCGTATACGTATAGGTTAGTATATTTGTATTGGGATATGTTGACGAGTTCTTTCGCGTATTAATATTGCACGACTTTAGGAGCGCAATATTTATGTGCGAAAGAACTCGTGAATATACAAAATATAAATATAATATAAACCATTTTATTGCATACGTATTTTTTAATTCGAACAATAACATAGGTTGTAACATTTAATTTTCACCAAACACATTTATTTGCAACAAACACTTGTCGTTACATCGTGGGATTTTTTGCAATAAAATCAACATTGTTTACATCACGTAACATACTTTACTTGAATTGAACAGAAAATTGCACCAATCACGAACGAGTATACATTACTCACCCACTGTGATTTGACTACACGTCAATATTAGCGGATATTGACGGTTTCTGTTACATTGAAAATAAACGGGGCTTGTAAATGCGTATGCAATAAAGTGTATCACACGAATATATCAAACGCTCCTGTTATGGGTATCGTATCTTCCTTAGCTTTTTGGGTGGACTCTGGATGTATTGAAAGGCTGTAAATGTTTAGTCAAAACCCATTTTCAGAATTTCCATAAAAAATATGTACTCAAATATCCATTCTAAAATTCAAATCCAGTTTCAAGTTATTAAGTTGAAATGAATCTAGCAAATATCCAATCTCGCGTAAAACCATTGACTGCATACGCATTTACAAGCTCCGTTTACTTTCAATATAACAGGAAACGTCAATATTCGCCCATATAGGAAACGTCAATATTCGCCCATACAGGAAACGTCAATATTCGCCCATACAGGAAACGTCAATATTCGCCCATACAGGAAACGTCAATATTCGCCCATACAGGAAACGTCAATATTCGCCCATACAGGAAACGTCAATATTCGCCCATACAGGAAACGTCAATATCCGCCCATACAGGAAACGTCAATATTCGCCCATACAGGAAACGTCAATATCCGCCCATACAGGTAACGTCAATATTCGCCCATACAGGAAACGTCAATATTCGCCCATACAGGAAACGTCAATATTCGCCCATACAGGAAACGTCAATATTCGCCCATACAGATACAGGAAACGTCAATATTCGCCCATACAGGAAACGTCAATATTCGCCCATACAGGAAACGTCAATATTCGCCCATACAGGAAAAGTCAATATCCGCCCATACAGGAAACGTCAATATTCGCCCATACAGGAAACGTCAATATTCGCCCATACAGGAAACGTCAATATTCGCCCATACAGGAAACGTCAATATTCGCCCATACAGGAAACGTCAATATCCGCCCATACAGGTAACGTCAATATTCGCCCATACAGGAAACGTCAATATCCGCCCATACAGGAAACGTCAATATTCGCCCATACAGGAAACGTCAATATTCGCCCATACAGGAAACGTCAATATCCGCCCATACAGGAAACGTCAATATTCGCCCATACAGGAAACGTCAATATTCGCCCATACAGGAAACGTCAATATCCGCCCATACAGGAAACGTCAATATCCGCCCATACAGGAAACGTCAATATTCGCCCATACAGGAAACGTCAATATCCGCCCATACAGGAAACGTCAATATTCGCCCATACAGGAAACGTCAATATCCGCCCATACAGGAAACGTCAATATTCGCCCATACAGGAAACGTCAATATTCGCCCATACAGGAAACGTCAATATCCGCCCATACAGGAAACGTCAATATTCGCCCATACAGGAAACGTCAATATCCGCCCATACAGGAAACGTCAATATCCGCCCATACAGGAAACGTCAATATTCGCCCATACAGGAAACGTCAATATCCGCCCATACAGGAAACGTCAATATCCGCCCATATAGGAAACGTCAATATTCGCCCATACAGGAAACGTCAATATTCGCCCATATTGACGTGTCTTATTGACGTGTTGTAAAATCATAGTACTGGAACAACTATTTTACATGCTCGTTAGAGATTGGGACAATTCACAGTGTCACAGGAAGTTTGTCATGTGATGTAATCATTGTAGTAGTTTTGTTTCATTGTGAAAAATTCTCACAATGTTACGACAGTATATTTGTTTCAAAAAATTGTTTTGGATGAAAATTAAATGTTAAAATCTATTGTTTTGTTCTAATTATTCGTTTTTATATTAAAATTGAGTATGCAATAAACATGTTATTAGAATTGTACTGGGATATATGCACTCGTTCTTTCGCGTATGCATTGCGCTC